>JAMPIV010009022.1:55000-353396 GCA_024509875.1 Oreohelix idahoensis
TAATTATGTGTAACGTATTTTCCTTTCTTTTTTTTTTCAGTGAAATTGAAATCATAGGTTAGCAAAGGAAGGCGTGACTGCTCAATTACATTGCGGACTCTCCAGTACTCATGGAGTGGCAATATGCCATGAGTAGGAAAGATATATATTGTGTCTGAAATGTTAAAACATAGAAATAAGAGAGTGAGAAATCAATAAAATATACAAGTGATTATCAATAACAAACTTTATTTGTTCAACGATTTATTGAATTATACAATGTTGACCAAATTTAATTTTCTTGTATTTATAGAAATGCACTTGCAAGAATAAAGTCAATATATTCGAATGCGGGCGGGCGGGCGGACAGGCAGACAGAAGGCACAAACAGACAGACAGACAGACAGATAGATTGGATGGATGGATGGATGGGCGGGCGGGCGGACGGACAGGCAGACAGAAGGCACAAACAGACAGACAGACAGACATATAGATTAGATAGATAGATAGATAGATAGATAGATAGATAGATAGATAGATAGATAGATAGATAGATAGATAGATAGATAGATAGATAGATAGATAGATAGATAGATAGATAGATGGATAGGTGGGTGGGTGGGTGGGTGGGCGGGCGGGCGGGCGGACGGACAGACACGGACAAACAGACAGACAGACAGAGAGACAGACAGATAGATAGATAGATAGATAGATAGATAGATAGATAGATAGATAGATAGATAGATAGATAGATAGATAGATAGATAGATAGATAGATAGATAGATAGATAGATAGATAGATAGATAGATAGATAATATAAAGAAGCCGATGCTTTCCTATCATCTGCCTTCATTTTGGCCTGGTGCCAGTCCAGTCCTCGGTCATTCAGAGATTTTCCGTTGTTGTCCTCCCAGTGAACTCTGGGACGTCGTGAAAGTCTGGATCCCTGGCTCTTGGTTTCCCTTATGTGCTGTCGTAGCCAATCATCTCCCATTCTGCAGACATGACAAACCATATTAACTGGGACTGTTCCACTGGTGTCTGCTGAGACTGGGATTCGTGGCCATGACGAATTATCTGGTTGCATTTTTATACAACAATAATCAATAATGAAGAGTAAGATGTAAATAACTTCATTAACGTGAGGGAAATAATGAATTGCTAACTTAGATTCTGTTTCGTATTTGAAAAGGTTGCACCCTGGATGCTGAAAATTAAACAACTGTGTTTTCAGCGAGACCACGAAACCAGTCCTTTGTTTTAAGCACAGCTTAATTACGTTTCTCGTGAGCTCTACATTAGGTTCTTCAGGACGTGACAATCCATTAGCCTAGAGCTTTAGATTACATGCCTAGAACCAAAGAGAGCTCTTCATAACGAGCAAAACTAGGAGCAAGCATTCTTCAAATAAACACCCCAACAAACATGTAAACAGCTAAACGAATTCTCCAAAAACAACTCCAAAGAGGAATGGGTGAATCGATGGGCAAATGGGTTTTCTGGTCTTGCTTTGTATAAAGTAATGCCCCATCTCAAGAACAATTACAACATCAATAACCTACGACGTGTGAAGCAGAGCATAATCTTCCAACTAAGAACAGAACACAACAGACTCAACAAGCATTTAAACAAATTAAACCCCACACATGAGCCTAATTGCCGCAACTGTACCCATCCGTATGAAACAGCTTAACATGTGCTGCTCACGTGCCCAGAACTCTCCACAAACAGAGGACAGCTATTGCTGGGCTCCCCAACATTCACAAACACTCTATACAGCACCACTCAACGGCTACAGAACACATGCAAATTTATACTAATCCAAATCATTGTATGGAAGCAGATCATGGACACAGGAATCTAACTTAGGATTTATGAGGAAATTGTAGTCACAGTAAACTGGCTGTGATTGATAGTGAGGTAAATTGTCCGGTGCATATGTTAGCACAATGTCTGACACTGTTTGTTATGTCCATTGTATGTAGGGACAGAATAGTGCTGACCATAAAGGGGTTGTGATTATTTGTATTCCTGGTTTTATCCTGCAAACTACTAGAAGAATCTGAATCATCTAACTCTGTTGAACTCTGACGTGCAAGTGCTCGTGAAGTCATTGTAGCCAGTCACCCATTTTCCACTGCCTGGCAATTCACAGACGTGATAGTCCATGCCGGGAGTGTGTTTGATTTCTTCAACTACCAGATAAGTGGCAATACATAGCCACTGGTCAGCCTATTCAGCATATACCAATAGAAAATAAAATATAAATAAATAAAGGCACAGTGAAGGATGATTACTTATGGACAGAATGTATCTATTATTACCTTATTATTACAGTTCAACTCAGTGACAAACTATAGTGAATTATAATATTAATTGGTGTAGAGAAAAATAGAAACTTAAGTACAGGATTCTGTTTGATAATTAAAGTTTCTATGTTTATTTATTTTATGCTGTAAATACCTTTGAGTTTTTCTAAGTTACCTAACCGAAAAGAGAACCGGTTTAGGTTAAATAAATTGTACATAAGTATCATCAGACTTGCTGAAATTATTTACATTGAGTTACAAGTTTTGTTTGATACATATTATAGATATAAAGATAGACCATAATTAGTACCCCTTGCACAATTATCCAACATAAACAATTATAAATAATAAATAATAATAATAACACATAATATCAAAGGCGGATCTTGAAAGGGAGCCCATTGACTTTCAGGACTTTCACTCTCATTACACCTGGAGGTTAATACAGCTGATTCTAACCTTTGATTGTCGATACACCCTTACACTTTTTGGAGCAGGGGGTATTTCTTGTAAGACCAGTCTCTTATCTGGCACTATCCTGGTTTCATTTGATACATCTTTTTGTCAAAAATATCGATAAATCTTAATAACATCAACACCCTTTCGCTACAATAACCTTGCGCACAATAATGTAATTGTAGGCCTAATTACACTTTATTTCTTATGAAATGTGTATTCTCATGTATGTTTGATATCCGAACTATTTAATTAAACAAATGTCGCGAGTATGGATAAATACAGAATGTCTGAGTTAGACATATTATGAATGTGTAATGTGAAAGTATAGAAAATAGAGTTACAAAGGAAATTATGGAAGAGATCTGAATTCTGGAGACTCTTCTTTTCCACCATACTCCGACTGACTTTTATGATGTCAATCACTCACTCGTCCTCCTATGTTGAAATAGACTAATCTACTACAGCAGGGACATACGGCACAACATCATGTGACAGTTAGAAGAGAACAGATTTTGACCACAGATCAAATATAAATATGTTCATTAAATGAAAAAAATGCATAACATTGAATCAAGAAAATACTGTCTCCACTAGTTTTGTACGACAAGTAAATTTATCACATAAACACCACAAGAACAAATGACAACCGACTTCACTAAATCACAAACGCCAAATCGACTGACTCCAGACCACCACCACTCGCACACTTCCTGACACAATGTTATTGTCCAATTAAAGTGGTTAGGCCCCCAGCTCTCGATAATGAGAACGGCCGGTACTCTAAATGGGGTCAGTGTTTGGCAGTTAATCCTCTCCTCCGCTAGGAAAAATGAACTCACACAGTTCCACCTAAGTTTGGACTAATAAGGCTAAGGAGATAAGGTCCTTCTGGAACAGATAAATAAATCCTAGGGAATAACACTTTTGTTGCGGGTGGCCACCACAAAATAGGTGAATCAAATTGAACTAAGGCTGACGCGTTTGCGCTCACTGATCGAGATATTTACTCCAAGGGCTAATCAGTGAATTACAGCTGGCAAACTGGTTATTCAGAAACGACCCGAGGGATATGCACCTCTGAAAAGGGATAATGAAGACTGGAACACACAGGTGCCGAGAACTGGAAATCGTTGGCGTCTTCTTGGTGGTTACGTCAGTATACTCCACAGTGACTTGAATGAGTCTGACAATGTTGCCCCGAAGAATAGATTGCAACGGCAACCGCCCGTAGGCACTGGCGATTTGCAATAGGCGGTGGGTAAATAATTCACATTGACCACCTGTTAGGCTTAGGCCGACAAGAAAGAAAGAGCGGAAAAAGGAAAGATCAAACAAGCTGAGGCAGCCAAGGAAGAACAAGCGGCTGAAGAGAGGAAAAGAATCAATCACGCTGAGGCTGGGGAAAGAGAGAGGCAGCAAGAGTTAGCAATGAAGGCTTTGGAAGTCCAGAACCGCAACATAGATGCTGTCTCTGCCAACGGAGAATACTCGTCTCCTCGGTCACCAGCAGCGGACTCCTCCGGTAGTTTAGCTCCGCGGTTGGTAGCAATGAATTTCCCACTTCAATCCTTTTCTAATCCGAATGAGAAAATTGACACTTTTCTGGACAAATTCGAGAGAATGGCAACTTTGTATGGGTTAGACGTTTCCAAGTGGACTCTGAAATTGCACCAGGTTTTAAAGTGCCAGGCTTATGACGTCTCTGTCAAGTTAATGCTCCACGAACAAAAGGACTATGACATGGTCAAAAGAGCTTTGTTAGAGAGATTTGAGATGCACGCGAAAAAGTTCCACCAACTTTTCCACTAAAGTCGAAAAGAGAAGAGCGAAACATCTGGTCATTTCTCCGCCTGGTTGGAAGGCTACCTTACCAAGAGGCGAGAGCTTGCTGGTCTCTTTAACACTTATGAAAGCTTTCTTGAACCGTGTTTGGTTGAACAGATCAAGGCCACCGTGACTCCTAAGATGCGTAAGTTGCGGAGCAAGGCGCAGAACGACACGAAGACATTTTACGCTATCAAAATGCGCTCACAGAAACACAAGGCCAAAATCGCAAGCCAGTAGAGATTCCATCTCGCAATGACGCAGAGTTTTCTTCTAAACAGCCCTAAAGACAGACCCCTAGTGAACCCTACCCCTAAAACCATAACTAATCTAGATCCCAACAAAATAGCAATCCCCGCGCAAAGACCCGCACTGACCCCGCCAGTAATCAACGACGAGGGAACAAATTCTGCACATTTTGTAGTTACCTCCCATGCTTCGACAGACTGCGGTAGAAATCAGACAACACACCACGTCGTATGTATAAGGCCACTTCGGATGTTGAATGACCTTCCAATTTCGTCATTCTACAAGTGCGGGGTAGTGGAAATTAATGAACGTACTGGGACGTGGTTATTTGATTCAGGCCTTAATTACCCGGCTGTAGTCCCAGAATGACAAGTGCGGCCTGACCAGTGGACCATTGAAAATGTGGATCTATGTGAAATTGTGTCTTCCGATGTTCCTTCACGGCACGGTGTTGCATTGGTTCAAGTCCAATCTCCGTTCATACGTGGGATCATACGTGCCGCAGTGGTAAGAGATTGGTATTATGATCTCGTCCAGGGGAGTCCTTATGCATCCCTGGGTGAACTTGAAGCTCATATCATTGCTAATGCTTAGCAGAATTTAACTGAAAAGAAAAATAATGGGTTAGAGTCCTTACTTCACGATTCTACGGCCGCGAAGGCAACCAACGTGTCAAGCAATGGGTTAGAGTCCCTACTTGATTTTTCTGTTGCCTTTCCAGCAACTAACTTGTCAAGCAATGGGATAGAATCCCTACTTGATGTTCTTGTTGCTTCTGCAGGAACCTTGTCGAGCAATGGCTTAGAGTCCCTACTCCATGTTTCTTCTGCCTCTCCAGCAGACAAGCGGTGACAAATGAAAGAAATCTGATGTTGCATGGAAGGTGCCAACTCATGTCATCAACTCCCTAAAAGGAGGGCACTATTGCCGAAGTGAGGGAAACCAGGGCCCCAACTTTTAGAGGGGACCCCTGACAACGTCTTTGACCCTCACTTGCTTCTTAGGACAGAAGACGGTGAGAAGGTTTGCCTTACACGATTGGCAGGAGCTACCCGGGACCATATGATCCCAGCCGACCTTGAGAAAGGAAGGGCGGGAGATGAATGTTGGGCCGGCGACCCAGACTTCTATCCCCCATTTCACATGCGTCGTGAAACAGCGAGGCAAGAAGAAATACCGCACGATTTATATTACCTTCGGTTAAAGGTAGAAACTACTGACGCTCAGCGTGACTCAGTAGAAAACCAGAGGGGGAAATGAGAGGAATCAGAACTCTCCCGACGACGCTTCAGTATATCTGAGATACCCAATCTCCTGGAATACAGCAATGCCCTTCAGATCTGTTCTGACATTCCTATTAACCCCGCAAAAATTGTTCGTAATAAGGATGGAGAAGTTTCAGATCTGCCTTGGGATGGCACTGGTCTGGACGTGAAATCTCTGTTATGCCCCAGTTTGAGGGCAGGCGCACATGACTCTGATGTTCTAGTCAAGCCCCTCTTTTCTAATTCTTTATCTATTATTTCTTTGGGCCGTGATGGCCCGGGGACTGTGAACATTAGAGAGAGTGGCCCTCTAGATTCTATAATGTTCAAAAAAAGAAACGCATAGCTATCCGAGGGCGCGTTTTTATGAGTTTGTAAGTAAAATTTGGTGCTAGGGTATATAAAAACCAGCCCCAAATGTTCTTTACAGTGTCAAATGCACGTGTTGACCTGAATTGCGTTCGTTTTTGTAATCGTTACAACGCAGTCGTCAATAGTGTTTATGACGCAATTTTTGACCACAGCTGATGTTGCGCGCACGTGAAAGCAACAAAATTTGGGGTAAACACTATTCACTGACTACGCAACTGAAACTCTATAGAAGGATAACGCTAAACAAAACATATTCAGTTCATTTTCAAGCAGACATTTATGCCGTCTCTATCGATAAATTTAAGGAACATTGCTATTGGCCGTTTGCACGCAGGCGAAAGTCAAAGTCAGGTTGCCAGGCATCTAAACGTGCATCAGAGTACCATCAGTCGACTTTGGCACCGGTTCCAAGACACTGGCTTAGTTGAAGACCGGCATTGCAGTAGACGACCCAGAGTGACAACAGTAGCGGTGGATCGCTTTATTCGGCTTCGTCACCTCAGAGACAGGTTTACAACAGCTTCCTAAACTGCCCAGTCATTGCCTGAAGGACGTCATGTGTCTGATCAAACTGTCCGGAATAGACTGCATGACGCTGGACTTTGGGCACAACGACCTCACCGAGGACCTGTCCTTACGCGCCGCTATCGCCAAAATAGACTTCTTTGGGCCAACCAGCATCGTCCCTGGGCAGCTGACAATAAATGGAGACGTGTCTGGTTTAGTGACGAATCTTTCTTTTTGTTGCAGCGTCATGATAGACAGCGTAGGGTCTACCTAAGGCAAAATGAACGTTTTGCCCAAAATTGCGTTGATGACGTTCCGCTGCACGGTGGTGGAGGTGCAATGGTGTGGGGAATGATCAGTTACAACGGAAGGAGTCAATTAGTGCACATTGAAGGAGGCTTGAATGCTCAAAGATACGTCAATGAAATTCTTCGACCCCATGTCCTTCCATTTTTGGATGCCCAAAGGTCTGTGTTTCAACAGGACAACGCCAGACCCCATTGTGCACGGTTGACCACGCAGTTCCTGACTGCCAACAACATTCTCACCCTTTCCTGGCCATCCCTGTCTCCAGACATGAGTCCGATTGAGTACCTGTGGGATGAGCTGCATAGACGTGTTTGTCGCCGAGACGTTGCTCCAGGTAATCGTCGTGATCTGTTCCAGGCACTCCAGGCAGAGTGGGCAGCCATCCTACAGGCCCACATCAGAAGTCTGATCGCATCAACGCCCAGGAGTTGGCAGTCGCTGATCGATGCAAGAGGAGGCCACACACCATACTAACGGGAAAACCCGTACTCCGAAAAACTTTCGTGACCCAGATGCAAAACCACTGTCAATTGATTGGTTGAACCCTAAGGTATTCTTGTGTGCAATTTGAACAATTAACTCATTAAATTAAAAAAAGTTATTGAATGTCAAAATTATGGCTATGTGTGTGTCTTCAGTAGCAATGCGTTTCTATTTTTGAACAGTATATTTTTGTGCCGGTTGAAAAGCCTGGTCAGCCATCGGTTGCTAAACCTTGCATCGCAGAATTACAGTAGAGGCACCCCTCCAGTATCGTCTCAGTAGTGCAGACGCCTCTGCCTAAGTCGGCAGCTTGTAACCAGAAACAGATTCGGTGAGTTAGTTCGCCTAGCGCGCCACATGTTATGTATTCGTTACCTGGTGCATATCGCGACCTACCGCATCACCGAGGTCAAATACGGACAACACTGCCACTGACCCAACTAACTTACGTGCTGGGGACAGTGTGTTAAGGGACAGTGTGAGCGCTGAACTGCATAGACGTTGTAGTCAACCTGGAAAGAACGAAGGTGGAATTAGACCTCTCTTTAGTGATGGAGATATAAGTGGCCAGACCATTTCTACCAAATTAGTTTTGAATGTAATTCAATACTTAGTGGGGACCTTCTGTCATGATTTGATTGAATTGTCTGCCACTTTCGTGTGAGTGGTTTGCCATGTTTTCTTTCTATTTCTTGTCTACGCCAACTTTTCTGACATATTGCTCTAAATAGCTCTAATTCTGTCTTTCGTCCAGTTCATCTTGAATCGGCTAGGCTAAGACCGCCCCTTTGCACGTGGAGATGGCTGCAGTTTTGCCAAAATCTTTTATTTAACGATTTCTTGGGGAAGCGGCTAGTTTCAGTGTTCTTTGAATTACAGAGTATCCCGAGCTCGGGGTAAAAGTCTCTGCCTTTTATTTATGCCGTCCTCGGTCTGTCATCCCGAACACAGGACGTGGGTTGAACGGAAAAGCGTGCTAATGTTACGTCTTTTTCCCCGACTCTTCGAGGCGACGGGCGACTCTCTCTCTCGTAAGTCTTAAGTCTGGAGTTGTTTCGTCTCGTGCACGTGCGGAAGCCACGCTCCGACATCTGCAGACTCTACATTACTATTTAAGCTAGGCGTCTTAATCACTCTTTACCATTCGTCTCGAGAAGAATCGTTGCTGCCCAGTACACTGTTATACAGTTGAGAGCTTATAAACATTGTAGTGCGGAAATTCTTTGCTTGCTCGATAAGCTCATTTAAGCAGTAAATTTTGGGGGTTTTTTTTTAAAGCGTAACCATAGACAGTCGAGATCCAGTGTTATTTTATTTCCTTTTAATATATATCTTAACGTAACGTATTTTGTGTGTGAGCGGGGGTTTCTAATTTTTTATGAAGCACGCTACTAATTTAAACTCCACTAAGAGTTCACGCCTAAAAGAGAATTTTGCAAAAGACAGAAAAGGAAGTCGATTGTATATCATTTATTGTCACTTTGCCTTTCCATTTGGACAAGTGTATAATCAATTCTATAAAAAAAAGTTTTGTTATTTCGTTTTGCTACTAGTGCGTATTACCTGGTGCATATCGCGACCTACCGCATCACCGAGGTCAAAATACGGACAACACTGCCACTGACCCAACTAACTTACGTGCTGGGGACAGTGTGTTAATGGACAGTGTGAGCGCTGAACTGCATAGACGTTGTAGTCAACCTGGAAAGAACGAAGGTGGAATTAGACCTCTCTTTAGTGATGGAGATATAAGTGGCCAGACCATTTCTACCAAATTAGTTTTGAATGTAATTCAATACTTAGTGGAGACTGTTGCTGTCATTTTTGACAGAGTCATCTGTCAAGTTATTTGCTTATGTTTTTATCATAAGAATAATTGTGTCTTTACCTGCGATGTCAGGTTGATTAGGGGTTGTCTTCCCTTGTTTATTCATTCATTGTGTTTGACCTTTAGGGTCAAGGGTAGACAGTTCTGGCGTATGCCCATGGGCAGGTTTTTTTTAAGCGGGAGTTGAGTTAGACTTCCGGCAAGCCGTAAAGTGTCCTGGTTTCTGAAGGGACCAAGAGTCCATTTTGTTTTTTCGGGAAAATCTTCGAAGTGACTGCGGTGGCAGTTTTCCCTAGTGAATCTCTGTGCGTTGGAATGACAGCAGAGTTCCTTATTATGTTCTGTGGATTCGGTTACAGGTAATACCGACTTTTTCCATTACTATGCTTTCGGTGGCAGAACATGTTAGAAGATTGCCTAGTCTGTGAACTGCAGCTCCACCGATCATTCATTTCAGAACTTATATGTTGTGCTCAAGGTAGCCATCCAAGATTGTTAGTCTTTATATTGTCCAGAAATCCAGTGACGAAGATATATTGTGGGAACCGCAGATTGGCGGTATTTATGTCTACAATAAGCATTACTACAGGGTTGATGGTAACCTGCTTATCAGAAGTACACAGCTGACGACAGAACGAGGACTGTGTTTTCGGCTAATGTACTACAGCCTAATACAGTGCAATTGGCGGGGAATGCCAAGTTGCACCTATGTGTCAAAGTGATTAAGGTATCTGACGCGTTTAGTCAGTGATACCAGGGCGACGCCACGAACTGTCATTATTGAAGAACATTGTATTGACCATGCACTAATATTCAAATGTTTACCAGCTTGTTGAATGCCTAATGTATACCTATCGATTCCCGGTCAGCATGACCTTGTTACACTGACTGTTCCTGTTGATACCATGTGTGTTCTCGTCAATAAATGTTTTTGAAACGTGCCTGCAGTGTCCAAGCATCCTTGACTACTGCATGTGAGTGTATGGGTTGCAGGGTCTACATATATACGAGCCTAAACACATTCGCGCCTTCATTCGCACCCACACTCAGTTCATCATACGCTCGCACTACACACCTAACAACATGTATACTGTCTTGGGCCAGTGATCACATCAACACGAGAAAAAGACAGTTACAGACCTTCTGTCATGATTTGATTCAATTGTCTGCCACTTTCGTGTTATTTCGTTTTGCTACTAGTGCGTATCACCTGGTGCATATCGCGACCTACCGCATCACCGAGGTCAAAATACGGACAACACTGCCACTGACCCAACTAACTTACGTGCTAAGAACAGTGTGTTAATGGACAGTGTGAGCGCTGAACTGCAAAGACGTTGTAGTCAACCTGGAAAGAACGAAGGTGGAATTAGACCTCTCTTTAGTGATGGATATATAAGTGGCCGTATCAGCACACGTTAATTTCTTAACACTTCCAGTATAGTCCGAATAGGATGAGGTATATCATGGGCACATTTATTTATCTAATCGTGTTTTGAATGGCTAATCTTGCTTTACCTAGCGTATGAGTCAGATTGTGTATGTGTGCCAGAGGGGTCAGTTAGACCCGCGCGGGTGGAGAGCGATTAACGACGCATGGCTGGTTTTACCTGTGTTATGGATTCCAGCACCAGGGTCAGTACAGCAAAAGAGAACGGGGGGTGGGGGGGAGTGCGGGGGTGTGTTGTAGATCTTTTTGTATCGAATGAAAGAAGGAAGGTGTATGTTATGGTCTGGCGAAAGAATGTACCGTGGGATTTGTTAGTAAATAGTAGAGATGGCTGTACAATAGTTGTAAAAATGTTTTGACTTGTTTGTGTATTTCAGAGCTGTCAACTATGCTTTCTTGTCAGGCACTAAGTAGTCCTCCAGAAATATCCTGAGCATTTATAATAACGAGCCTCTTGAGTATATCATTTCTGCCCTGCATTACCAACCAGTTGCAGTTAAAAAGCTCGTAGTTGGATCTCAGGCATAGGCGGGCGGTCCGGCTCTCGCCGGTTCACTGCCCGTTGTCTCCTGCCCTACCGTCTGCCGGCTCTCTCCCGCGGGTGCTCTTCGCTGAGCGTCCCGGGTGGCCGGCGCGTTTACTTTGAAAAAATTAGAGTGTTCAAAGCAGGCCTGGCTGCCTGAATAATGGTGCATGGAATAATGGAATGGTTCAGGCACAGTGGGCTGATCACCCGCCTGCCAGCCGCTCTGAT
The DNA here is from genome assembly GCA_024509875.1 of Oreohelix idahoensis. Taxonomy (NCBI): domain Eukaryota; kingdom Metazoa; phylum Mollusca; class Gastropoda; order Stylommatophora; family Oreohelicidae; genus Oreohelix; species Oreohelix idahoensis. The sequence goes on from JAMPIV010009022.1 coordinate 66,790, forward strand.
TACGGAAACAACAATTGATTTTCTGTTGTACCAATAAACGCCATTAGGCGTAACGGAACAACAATTAATTTCTTGTTGCCCTAAGACGCCTGCACGTGGCGTACTGGCCACTGACTGCTTTGTCGGTCAGTGGCTAAGGACGGAAGAAGAAGAAGATTACCAACCACCAGTTATTTTCAGATCGCATAGCCGGTGGTCAGTGTGGATTATTTACCCACCGCCTATCGCAAATCGCCAGTGCCTATGGGCGGCTGCCGTTGCCATCCATTATTCGTGGCAACATTGTCAGACCCATTCAAGTCCCGTCACTGTGGAGTATACTGACGTAACCACCAAGAAGACGCTAACGATTTCCAGTTCTCGGCACCTTTGTGTTCCAGTCTTCATCATCCCTTATCAAAGGTGCATAGCCCTCGGCTCGTTTCTGAATAATCAGTTTGCCGGCTGTAATTCACTGATTCGCCCTTGGAATTAATATCTCGATCAGCGACCGCAAATGCCTCAGCCTTAGTTCAATTTGATTCGCCTATTTTGTGGTGGCCACCCGCAACAAAAATGTTATTTCGTAGGATTTATTTATCTGTTCCAGAAGGACCTTATCTTCATAGCCTTAGTAGTCCAAACTTAGGTGGAACTGTGTGAGGTTTTTTTTTCCTGGCGGAGGAAAGGATTACCTGCCAAACACTGACCGCATTTAGAGTACCGGCCGTTCTCATTATCGAGAGCTGGTGGCTTAATCCCTTTAATTGTACAATAACATTGTGTCGGGACGTGTGCGGGTGGTGCGGAGTGAGGCAATTTGAGGTGTGTGTGATTGAGTGAAATTGGTTTTCATTTGTATTTGTGGTGTTTTTGTGATAAATTCACTAGTCTTACAAAGCTAGTGGAGTGTTTTTTTTTTATTCAATGTCGCGGGTTCTTTTCATTTAATAAATATATTTAAATGTGATCTGTGGTCAGAATCTATTCTCTTCCTTCTGTCACTTGATGTTGTGCCGTATGTATCTACTGTAGTAGATAAGTCTATTTTAACATAGGAGGACGAGTGAGAGATTAACATCATAAAAGTCAGTCGGAGTACGTTGGAAAAGTAGCCTCACTACTCTCCATAAGTAAGTTCTCTCCTCATAATTTCAATAGTGACTCTATTTTCTATACTTTCACATTACACATTCACATTCTGTCTAACTCAGACATTCTCTATTTATCCATACTCGCGACACCAACCCAACCTTAGTCCCAATTAGTTCGGATAATCGACGCTCTACTGGACATTTCTTAAGCCAGCACTTTGCATGGAGGCATATTTGGAATCAACCGTATATGGTAACCAGCTCAGCACAATGATATAGTACGCAAATGGGGAAGTGAACCTGTCTGTGTGGCTAATTACACTCTAATTGACTCTTGAAATGCACACACTTCCAGGGATTCCCTCTGTGGTAAAACATGTTGAGATCCCAGCCTTGCACACTAAGCTTGGAAGAGTCACTTGAGCCCCAGACGCAACTCTGGCTTTTACCTGGTTGGCTGAATGCAGAAGGATCTCACTGTCGACCCATGATAGGCAGGGGGAGCTGAGAAGTGGCTATGTGTAAGACGTGACAATTCCTTTAGTAAAACCCAGAACCAGAGAAGAGTATTTAGCCCTGCATATTTGGAGAGCCCTCTTGGTTGGGGGAGGGGGTGCATAGTATGCACGTGCTTCATCCCCCCCCCCCCCCCTTCCCAGCTCGGGACCAGATACGATGATCTGTAATTGGAAGCCAAGCTGGAGAAACCAGAGCTTCAACTCAACACGTTTGGGAATGCCAGAAAAGCCACAGGAAAAGAATAGACCTACAGTGTAGATAATACCAAGGAGTCTTCAACTTATAATTGGCTGCAAAAGAGCGAGAAGCTAAGCAGATCTGGTTAAACAACAACAAAGCCAGGAATTAATAGTATCAAGGAATCGTGTGTTTATAATTGACAGTACTGTGTATACGTGTTTTTCTAATTGACAGTAATGTGTTTACATGTCTTTTACAGGATACGATTGTCTGTACGCTTACTCTGGCTATCAGTACCAATGGGTTGACGGTATCTGTAGTAGTGTATATAACTTTCTTTGCGAGACTCAGTAAGTATTAAGCCTGTTTCTATCTATTTATCTATCTATCTATCTATCTATCTATCTATCTATCTATCTATCTATCTATCTATCTATCTATCTAATCTATCTATCTATCTATATATCTATCTGTCGTCGCATAGCGGACACTTACAACACAAAACTACAGAATTATTGTAAACAAAACGGCCTTGGCTTCATCAACAATACTCCATTCTTTACATCTAACTCAGGAGCACCTAAGACACGACTCTACAGAGATCAAATTCACACATCCATACTGGGAAGCAGCTTCCTTGCCAAAAACATAAAATATACAGAAAGGACGCAACAAGACAGTTCAACCCACATAGAGAATCCTAAAAAATCTACTGTGACATCAACATATATTCACAATACATCACACACCCTACCTGCCCCTCAAAGAAGCACACCTATTGCAAGCAGACAGCCTTCCAGCTATCACAACGCCACTTTCAATCAGGAAGCCGAATCGTATGAAACCATGTTTCCCCAATTAGACACAAGGCCGCCCCACTCAGATACCTCTACCAACAATATTCCAATGTCCCAGGCTCAGAATACTCCTACCAACACTAGAACAAGGACGGAAGAACAAGAAATCAGAGATCATCATGCTTCCTCCCCTAGTCGTTACCATCGTCCTCAGTGGAACCCTTAACTTGTATATCTGATGCAATTCAGCCCTGCGTCACTTAGACAAGCATTAATGATGTCTGCCCAACGTCACCCCAATTATATGCCAGGCAGAGACATCAGTTATTGACGAACAAACACTTTGCCTCATGTCGTAATTTTTATCTGAGAGAGTTCTGATGGATATTGGTCCCTTTAGAGTGTAGAATGATAGTGAAGGTTCTGTGAGAATAAGGATTTAGGAAAGTGAGGTAGTAGATTCACAAGTGCTGGGAAGAGTAAGGACAGTCTCTTATTACGACAATATTTGTCTCTCAAAACTATTCCTACCACTCTTCTGAACAAACAATTGTTTGTCAGTTCCAGTCGCTCAGGCGCACACACCGATTTGGTGATTCTGACGCACAACGTACATGAATCACAACTACGATAACAAATATGGAGAATGTTTGATTTGGGCCAGCCGACACAAAAATGCTAATAAAGTTTTTAATACTTTTATTATCATAAAATCAAGTCACAAATAATTATCAATTTACAGTCAGAAATCAAAGGTTACAGAATATAAATATGACAAGGGTAGGGTGGGGGGGGGGGGGGGGGGGTTGAGGAGAAGGGTCAAATACATCTTTTCCCGCTTGTATTTACTAACAGAAAAAACCCGGTCCCAAAGACGAGATTGAGGAGGGGGGGGGGTGATGATGATCAGAGATAGGCAATTTAACCCAATGGTAAATTTATTACTCTGAGGCAAGGGGTTACAGTGATAAGGGGGTAGAGGAAAAGCTAGGATTCTCAAATGTTTCCCTTTATTCAACAACACTTTACGGAAAAGGGGGGGGGGTGAACACCGTTAAACAATCCCGCTAGGAGAAATCCCGTACAATGAATACAATACCCCTTAATACTAGGACGAACTAATTATAAGGGTTAAAAAAAAAGATTAATACTCCTGTCATTCAAAAAAACACGCTTGGGCTGGCCAGCACACACAGTCACACACACAGACTTACCAAGTTGTGAATTCTGGCACTTTAGGAATTTTACAACTGCAGCTAATACCGTAGAACAATGGAAATTGTCTTTTTATTTCTTCTGTGTCAGGCCCCGGATTTAACGAGGTGGGCTGGTAGCTAATAGTCTCAAAAAATCGCCAGTCGGTGAAGCGTAAAGGCTACTGTTGGTTTGTTAGATAAAAGTTCCTAATGAATGGCACAGGCACTTGGCTAGGTGTGAAGTATGGTGTGGTTTCTAAAATTGGCACAGCTGGTGGAGATAACTTTCTTTTGCCGTAATGTCACAAACTACAAAACACTGAGGTCAGTTCTTCAAGGGAGGAGGGGGGGGGGGATAAAATCCAATGATTATGCTTGACCGACAGTGTCAGGGAAATCTATGTTCTTCTTCACAAATAGAGCAGTGAGTAAAATATTGCTACTGGCAACTGTTCTTCTTCCAGTTTGATAACTATAAAACGATTTTATGAATTGGGATTTTAAAACAGTCTTTGGGTTTGCCTTGTTTCTGTATACTTCAGATAGCTGAATCCCAACACGATCGCCACAAAGATTAAATTTCAAATATGTTCATAAGTCACTGGAGTAATCGAACTGAGTTGACAGGACCCAGTGTATAATTAATTAATTGCTGGGATGCAAGGTCGAAAGATCAATTCTGTATAGAAGATAAAACATGAAATGCAATAAAATCATATTAAGATCTAGCGCGCTATACATTTACACTTAGACTATTTTCTGCATTCGCGTCTTTAATTAATAAATCAAGAAAAAACTCTCCGTGAGGTTAATAGTTAACAGCACATCTATTTATACCGAACTAACCTGTATTAAAGTTATAATTCCCTTAATCGGCTGCACAGTTAATTTATGCGGCTATTGTATTAGGAAAAAAACTTATAGATGTAACATTTAGTTTGCACTAGAGCTTTGAAAATGGGTTTATTTAATAAGTTTAAATTTACACCACAATCCAGTGAAATAAAAATGAAATAACTAGACCACTGATCACTCGAAGCTAAAGTATAAATTACCGTCTGCACAGAAAAAGAATTCACTCCAATAGCCAACAATTTAGATGAAATCTAGCAGGAATTTAACTATATGCTAGTAAATCTTAGAATTCTCTCAGTACGAATGATAAAGTTGCCCTATTCAGATTCTGTATATATCTAAAAGGAATGTAAGTTAAATGGGTCGTGCGAAAATTTCGCGCCTCTTCAGATCCCAGGGAAAGTCGAAGTTATTTAGCCGCCATGCTAACCGCGATGGCCCGACTGGCTTCCGATCTTCGTTCGTCTCAGGCTGCTCGCACGAAGATGTGAAATTTCTGCGAGACTAGCCTCGTTCGCGGTGAGTTTCCTGATTCCTCAGATCGTATCCGCTACGCTGAGCGCTCCGTCTCTCCCGTTCCATAGTCTTTCGGGCAAGTCTGCCGGTTGCCACAGAGGTGCGAAGTCTGCAAGAAGCTTTCTTCTGACCGCTCGTGTCCGTCTTGCGAACGGTTCAGTGTTCGCACGGAGATGCTAAATTTCTGCTTCTCTGTTCTGGGGATCGTCTTTGACTGCTTTGATCATAGCCGCTACTCTTCGTTGATGAAAAGTTACAACAATACTGATGTTCAGGGGTTCTAATGTTATGAAAAGCTAAAGTCCCTTTAATCATCCATCAAATCAGGGAAAATTCACTTGACAAACTAGACGTACGTCACACCTCACTACATCTCTGTGACTAAAGCCGTCACTCCTTTTGAACATTTATTGATATTTTAATACAACGGTAAAAATAATCAGGACTTTTCCTAGTTGGGATCATTCTCAAGTTATCGGTTAATAGCCTTTAAGATTTTTCTTTGATTGCTTATTGTGTCACAATTTCAATTTCTTATTATCAAGAGTAGCTTTAATTTGTTAGAAGTAACGGTGTTAAGGTGTGAAGTGTTGTATACTTGTCTGACTTGTGACAATTTTAATTTCTTTCATCTCTCGTTTAACTTCAGTTTGTTACGTTTAGCAGTTCTGGTGTGATTTGTTGTATGTCTTATTGTTTTGTGACTATTTTCATATACTCCAGACAATTTACTCAGTTGAAATTGTTTTTATTAGTTGTGTTAATTATCGTAATATTGTATTTCCTGCAATTCCTCTTTCCTTGAATTCCACTTCTTGGTGAAGTATTAATTCGTAAAAATACTTTGCGCTTTTTTGTGTGCATAACTGCTTTTTTAACTTGTAATTTTTTTTAATGTATGTGTTACCAAAAGATTCTTCGTAGGCAATATATGTTTAAAGTTATCTATTTGTCTAATGATTCTCAGTCTAAGGGACAGAACCCTGAATACTCGATATTGTATTCGGTTCTATGGCTTATCTGTTCTTGTGTCTCGGTCTGGCGTATGAATACTAGATTTATGTCATTTTTCATCTGGTATGGCCAGAAACAGATTGGTCTTGCTTAAAATGTTTATGGCCTGAATTTATATTTATTCCTTGACTATTTAAAGTGATTCGGTCTTAGATCTTTGTATCTTTGTAATGTTTATGTAGGCCTATTTTTTGAGTTGAACTCTGGGGTCAAAAAAGGCATTTCTGCGCATGCGTCGATTTGAGGTGTCGACAAGAAGGCTGTCATGTCGTGGCTGCTATGAGCTAGTCGATTTAGAAAATTTGAAGATTGATCTCTGTGAATTATTCTAGGAAGGAAATTGTTTCTCTGTATGACTGTATTATCAGAGATTCTCCTAATATTAATTATTAACGCCAAGGAATGGCGTGGATTATTCGCTAGTGTGTTTGTTCCTAAAGCAAGGTAAAATCAAACCCTTTTTGCGGAACTTTTTGCTAAGCCTAGATGAGAGACGTATTATCGTACATCTAGGATTGTTGACTACAGATGAAGACGACGTGTTATCTAGCAGCGCTAGACTATTTGATGTAACCAGCCTTATTGATAGCAGATATGTATAGCAGCCCAATGAGGACATTTACGTATGAATAACGAAGTAATTTTGATTCATAATTTATCATCCTGGGTGAGCGAAGCTCACGGAGGAGAGCCATTTTGGATTCCCGCCATTGTAAGCGGATCATTGTCGGAGAACAGAAAAGGTCTTATTATCTGATGATGGTACAGAGATCTACATATTATGAAAACCAATTACTGTGGTTTAACATTGTTGATGATTATGTATTCACCTTAACTGACGCGATTAGTCAGTTGTAGCATGAGACGATAGACAACCAGAATATTGAATGCTTGCCTACTATCGTTCCATTATATTGACATGCCACATAAATGTACATCTGATATTGTCACACATTTTCCAAGTATACGATGATTTTTTGCCAACTTGTTCAAGTGACTGTAGCTGTGTTGTCAGAGTGTGCGTCCTAATAAACCATAGAAAACGTCCACAGTCGTCTATGTCGTTGACTTCCAGCTGAGTGAGTGAGTGTCCTGTCCACTTGTCAACTCCACAGAACATTCCATCATTCGCGTACCTGGCACTCTCACTCCATGTTTATACAACCCTGCGTCGGTCGAGTTGACCTTTGGTTTTTCATCATACACCCAGTCTTCATCTACCTACAACACCCATTATTGCAACACGGCGCATTTTAACCATTGCAACAATATTGCGGAGCTGAAATGCTTCTTGCAACAGTATGTTTCTTTTTTACTATACAAACATAGCTGATAATAAGGTACAGTGGCTTCACAAGGATGGTCTACGACTTGGTCATCTGAATATTTACCATCTTCTAGGTAAACTCCCCGAACTTACACACATTCTAAATAAGAATTTTCACATTTTTGGACTTTCAGAAAGTCGCCTAAATGACAGAATAACAGACGATGACATTGCGTTAAATGGTTTTAAACTATTCGGTAAGACGTAAGTAAAACACAAGATACAGGTATAACAGTTTATATTTCCACTTCCCTTAACTTTCGCCGCAGAAACCACTTAGAGACAGCAGAGATAGAATGTGTATGGCTGGAAATAAAGCTACCAAACCAAGACCCATTTCTGGTGAAGTATCTTTATCGAAATCCTAGTGCAGGACCTATCTGGTACAAAGATTTCACTATCATGATGGACAATGTATTTGCCACAGTCAAGAAGGTTGTTCTTCTTGGTGATTTTAATATCGAAATACACAATTCAAATATAACATGGAAAAATATAATACTATCGTACAACGTAAAACAAATAGTTAACCAGCCTACAAGAGTAACACAAGCTTCATCCACACTTCTTCTTCTTCTTTGATCCTTAGCCACCGGCCGTCAAAGCAGTCAGCGGCCATCACGTCTGGTGGCGTCTTGTAGGGCAGCAACAAACTGATTCCACTTTGCTCGGTCGGTGGCCATCCTTCGTACAGTGCCCCAACTCTCTTTCATTTTTTTTTGTATCTCAGCCTCCACAGTCCTCCGCAAAGTTCTTTTTGGTCGGCTTCTCTTTCGTTTTTCTTCAGGGGTCCATAGCATAGCTGTTCTTGTGATGGCATCGGGGTCTCTTCTGAGGATATGGAAACCAAACTCCAGCGTCTGCCAGCTATGATGGTGTGCATGTCCTCTTGCTTGCTCCGAGTAAGCAGATCTTGGATGGCGATGGTATTCGGCCAAATGAATAGGAATATTTTTCTTAGGCAGGTTGTGTGCAAAGAGGACAATTTCGACATTTCCTTCTCTGTAACTCTCCAGCATTCCACACCATAGAGAAGCACATAAAGCACACAGCTCTGATATAATCTTAATTTTGTGCTTGTGCTGTACTGAGAGGACTTTCAGATGTTGTTTAGAATAAAAAAGGCTGTTCTTGCTTTGTTCATTCTGTTTGTGACAGAGTATGAAAATCGAACATCTCGATCAGTCGCTTTACTCCCACAGTCACCCCTCAATTTTTTGTTTCAAGCAAATCATCCAACGTGGGTTCCCCATCTTTGCTTTCCTCATTAGCATACACGGGCTTCATATTTGTGAAGTCAGTCCTATTGTATGGCTCTGGGACGTGGAGAGCAGCAGAGACGGCGGCCAAGGAGCTACAGACTTTCATAGATGGATGCTTGCGTAGAATAGAGGGATTAAAATGGTATGACAAGGTTACCAACGTGGAACTGATGACAAGAACTAGACAAGTGCCAGTGGAACAATAGGTGAGATGAAGACGATGGCGATGGATAGGACACACACTGAGGAAACCTGTTGATAGCATTACAAGGCAGTCCTTGTTCTGGAACCCCCAGGGCAAGAGAGCAGATGGTGACCAAGAAGCACATGGAGAAGAGAGCTGGAAACAGAGGTGAAAATGATGAGGAGAACGTGGAAATAACTTGAGATGATGGCACGTGACAGGAGGACTTGGCATGTGTTTGTTGAAGGCCTATGCTCCTTTGGGAGTGGAGGGTTGTGAATGAATGAATGAATACACGGGCTATTGCACAAAAGCCATGCCTTTCGCTAGCTGTCTTACTATATTTAGCCACGCCTACCTGTCGTCTTTTCACGCGCTATCAAAAGCAGATATTTAGATTCATAACTAACATTCCTTCAAAGGGGTGGGCCAAGGGCGTCTGCCTGCTGTCAGATTACAACAAACACGTGGAAGTAGAATTGTTTTGAAGTTCATTACACGTCCGGCATTTTGCCGAGATCTGAAAACCTTTGTTGTTGATTAACACCAGGTAACAGAACGGACGGAGAACCCCTTTACCGGGGAAAGAAATCTCCGCTAAAATGGCCATACTGTTGGCAAAAGGTGCGTAAAAAACCTTTCATTCAGGAATTGACCGTAGAATTTGCCCTAGGTGCGAATTTCCGCATTAAGGAGGGAAAATACGGTATTTCTAAATATATAGTCATTCTCATCAAACTCAGTTATCAGTTTGCTTCAGGATTTCTTGAATATTCTAGCTCGCTATTATAAGAGCCATATTACAAATTGGATACTTTAATACGTGGAGATAATTTCAGTTTGCTGATTTGCGGTAATAATATTATTAGCATTTAAGGGTTTTAACGTGTTTAAGTTTCATTATGTTTCACTGGGATTTTTGTGTTAATTGAAACGTATTAAATAAACATATAGCAAATTTCTCCAGCTGTAAACGTAAATTTAATTACCCGCTATTTCCCCAGTGAGAGATGATTCAAATAATTATAAGCCGCTAGGCGATTGATAATTGACGAAATACCATTTAATTCTATTCATATTTGTGTAATTTTATAAACGACTAGTGTTCATATCTCGTGTTAAAACCGTTAAGATAAACTAGACACTTGTGGGTTTTTTAAATATATATAATTAAATACCGGAGTGGTTAAAAAGGTCTTACCTAAAATCGCGTGTCAGGATATGATTTATATTATGATTACATGTTTATCTATATTCTACATCTAGGCTGGTCATACCCTTGCGATCTAGCGGTCTTACTGTATTACGGTCTTATGTTCTTAAACATCCAGACATTGCTGTGAAATCTGCTTGTTGTGACCCTGTGCGGTCCACCTTCTCCACCCATGAAAGGTGTCAAAAAACCAGAACACTAACAATAAAATTTAAATTATAACTGGAACAGAATTATATACCAGAAATTTTTCCATAAATATATAAATATTACTGGCCTTCTGTGGCAAAATGTATGTCCCTGTTTCTAAACATATGACAGTAAAGTTTCTTACCACGGAATTATACGCGAAAGAACTCACTGGTCATACTCGGCTATTTCCTTCAGAGAACAGCCGAGGAGTAACATTTTTTTTCATCACGTCAGAGAGTGTCACAGACACCTGAGGCTAGACCACACTGGAACAATATATCTACCTATTAATTTCCAAGACGGTGTCACCACATAGAAAACTTATCCCAAGCCAATACCTGCAGTGAAAGGAGGAATATCCAGGAAAAATACTAACGCATCAATTTCAGCGACTCCATGGAAATAGCAGTCAGCAAACCGGATAGTCTGGGGCTGCAATTGACAACGAATATGACTGAATAGTCTTAATACCTGTTAGTGTTTAATTCCATGGAATGTATGCTGCGTCAAAATTTGGGTAAGCAAATCTGAAAGTGGCCACTGTATGCGTGTAGTGAGTGAACGGATAGAAAGAAACTTATTTCTTATGTTACCGCTAACATACCAATTTTCTTTTCGTTATTTCTCACTAATCTGAGTGTTCACGGGATAGGTTAAATTAAGGACTTATTCTTTACCCGTCTTGACTGTTCCCCACTTCTACTGTTAATTTTTGATCTCTTTGAATTAACTACCTCTGTTGGGATTTTACTTGTTTTCCTTTATAAGAGGGAGGTCCTATTAGATTAGATTTCATTGTTGTCTGTAAACTATAATTCATTGATGTAAATGCTTTTCTTGATGTTCTGATATTTCTAGTGAAAATAAACATAATAAACCTTACGCTATAGTGTTGGTCAAACCCCTGCCCTTATATGTTATCCATAGTTTGTTTTCACGTCTGTACGTATATCTGTCACAAAATTGTGTGTACGGGAGTGTTGTGTAACTTGTATTTTGTACAAGGAGAGAGAGTGCGTCTAATTTAAATATAGTCGTAAAGATAGACTGGATTAGAGCAATTACTCAATCCAAGACTGTTCTTTCTCTTACGCTATCCACCCTTCGTGAAAAGAAACCTATTTCTTACACCTTACTCTCACATAGTTATCACTATCACGTCTGCTCGGACGTGACCATAAATATCTCAGACCTATCTTATCAAAAATTACGACACTGTTGTTGCTCGCTCCGCCGTCTGGTGTTACTATGCATCCTAGGTATGTAAAGGTGTCTGTCTTTTCCATTTGTTGATTCCTTACTGTTATGGGCTCGGGGTTGCTCACATTGAGTGCCATGACGTCTGTCTTCTTTAGATTTATATTCAGGTCCACCTGCTGACTATACTTATTAAGTCTATCCGTTGTTTCCCGGACGTGTTGATGTGAATGTGCTAGTAGTGCAATGTCATCTGCTTATTCCAGATCTTCCAATGTAGAAAACGTAGTCCATCTTATTCCTCTTTGACTGCACTCTGTTGTCTGTCGCATCACCCAGTCTATGACTGTTAAAAATAGAGTGGTTAATAAGGGGCATCCCTGTCGTACTCCTGTCTTCACCTCAAAGGTTAGGTTGCTCTGCCCTACGCTACACGTAAAGCTAGCATAGAGGCTTTTTATGATTGACACTATGCAGCTTGGAATTTCATAAACCCTCAGTATTTTCTGTAGACTGTCCCTATGTATACTGTCAAAAGCCAAATGCCTTTCTGAGCACTGCTCTATAATGTTCCTGGGGGTAAATATATGATCTGCATATCTTCTGTTCTTTCTAAATCCTACTTGTTCTTTCCTCAGATTGTGGTCTACTGCTTTTGAAATTCTCTGTATAATTATCCTGCCTAGTATTTTGCTGGGAACTGAGAGAAGAGTGATTCCTCTCCAATTATTGCAGTCCGCAGGGTCTCACTTCTTGGGCAATTTGACAATTATTCCTTTGTTCCACTCCGTTGGTGTTGTCCCTGTTTTCCAGACTTGTGCAAATAGTGGTTCTAGTGGTTCTGCTGCTAGCTCAGGGTCTGTCTTAAATAGCTCTGCATTTAAGTTATCGTGGCCAGGAGCTTTTCCATTGTTTAAGCCATTGATTGCCGTGATGATTTCTTCCTTCCGTGGAATTTCTATATTAACATCCAGATCGTTTTCAGTCTCAGGAACACTCAATTGTGCCTATGGTGGTTCCTTGATCAGAGTTTCTCTGAAATGCTCTGCCAATCTTGTTTCCTGTCCCTTTGCCGTCGTGATGAGATTTCCTTGCTTATCTCTTACTAATGTAATATTGTTTGCACCTCGTTTTCCGCTGATAGTTTTAGTGGTTTTGTATACTGTGCTTTGTTCATTTCTCAGTGCTGCCTCTTCTGCCTGACTTGCAAGATCGTCTATGAAATTCCTTTTGTTGGCTCGGGTTTGGCGTTTAACTTCCTTATCAAGCTGACTGTACTGTTCGTTATATAGTTGCTTTAACCTGGGCGACATCGCTTCTGTTTTCTTTCTTTTAATTTCTTTTCTCATCGCTGTGATGTTTAATGTTTCCAGTGTTATCCAGTACAAAGCCCGGCTGAAAAAGGAGAAGGGTGGCCTGCATGGAGGCCGTAAGGAGGCAGCCCCTCCACCATGCAAAGGCACAATATGCCAATCGCATGTTTGCTTTAAACTTTTAATTACGAGAACTACAAGAGAGAAAACCGGACTGATTCTAAAGGCGACGATCTGGAACGGACTAAGGAATATGAATTATGGAACTTGGAAAACAAGAAGTATAAATGGGGAAGATGAGGAGCTGGTGGAAGAGATGAGGAAAGCAAAACTAGACATCCTGGCTTTAACGGAAACAAAGAAAAAGGGACAAGGAGTCATGGATCTCGATGGCAACATTCTGCTCTACAGTGGTGTACCCACATCTGAAAGAGCTAAAGAGGGCGTGGGTTGCATTGTGGCCAAAAAGATAGTATCAATGGATGGAACTTTGTCTCGGAGCACATTATGGTTGTAAAACTAAAAGAAGGAGAAACCATAGTCAACCTGGTTAAAGTGTATGGGCCAAATGAGGATGAGAGAGCAGAAGGAGGAGTTCTTCGAGCTGCTTCAAAGGACAGTGGATGACTGCTTAGATGAAATTATCATGCTCGGAGATTTCTATGCCAGAGTTGGAAATGACCATGCTAGATGGGGTGGAGTTATCTGAAGATATGGAGAAGATACTCTCAATGACAATGGAAAACGACTCCTTAGATTCTGCAGTGAGCAGAATTTGATCATTACAAACACAAAGTCCCCCCATAAGCGCATACATGCATACACTAGGTGTGAACCAACAAAGAATGAGAAGTAAGTGATTGACGATGCCATTGTTAGGTGGAGCACATTCAAATATGTCCGGGATGCTAGAGTCTGGAGGCGGCCAGAGATTAGAAGTGATCACTACCTGCTTACAATCAAATGAACAACTGAAAGAGTTGCTCAGCCTAGGAACTGCTCAACATCACGCAAGAAACTAAGTAAACGAACGGGAGAAATCAGCATTAAGACCTACAATCTGAGAGAGCCAGAAATTAAGACCAGATATCAGGGGTTTATTGCTGCAGCGGTGAGCAAATAAGAACAACCTGATGACTTGGAAACATTCTGGCTTAAATTCAAGGACATCATAAAGACAGCTGCTGCAGAAGCATGTGGTGAAGTCCGACTCAGGAACAAGAGAAAGAGGACACCTTGGTGGACAGAGGAAGTCAAAGAGAAAATAAGAGAGAAGAAAATGGCATGGAAACAATACTTAGGAGCTAAAAACACAAGAGGACAATTGGAGAAATATAGAGAATATGTGAAACTCAGAACAGAAGCAAAGATCAAGGTGCTAGCAGCAAAACAGAAATCCTGGTACGAATTTGGAGAAAAGCTAGAAAAAGATGCACAAGACAACCAGAAATTGTTCTATAAGACCCTAAAGAACATGAGGATGGAAAAACAATGCCCTCTCAAATTTATGAAGGACAAGTAAGGCAAATTGCTTACTGCTTTGAAGGAAGAAATGGACAGATGGAAAGAATATTTCTCAGACCTCCTAGATGGTGAAGCATCAGAAATGATAACCACTAGCACAGAAGAGAAATCCAATGATGATGAAGATGACATAAAGATGGAAGAACAGATAGCAGCACTAAACAAAATCAAGATGGGCAAAGCAGCAGGGCATGATGGTATAACACCAGAAATGGTTAAGTACATGGGAGCATCAGGAAACCTATTAAAGGTCCTACAGGCCGCGTGGTGCAACAAGACCATACCAAAGGATTGGGAGATTGCCATCATAACACTAATTTTCAAAAAGGGTGACAATCGACAATGTGGAAGCCATAGAGGCATATCCCTTCTCAGTGTCCCTGGTGAAATCTACTCTATAATCCTAGAGCAGAGACTCCGACGCCTAGCTGAGCCACAGTTCGATGAGGTCCAGTGCGGATTCCGAGTACGAAGTACTCAAGACCTAATCTTCACACTCAGACAGCTGAGTGAAAAGGCCCTTGAGTATAAGAGTGAGATCCATCTTTGTTTCATAGCATTACAGCACCTCTGATTCATGCTATACAGAGCTTCTACAAGTCTTGCAGAAATTATGTGAGGACAGCAAACCATAAGTCAGAAGAGTTCAGCACCATCACTGGTGTAAGACAAGGTGATATCCTGTCACCTTATCTTTTCATACTTTTCGTGGACGATGTCATCAAGGCATGTAAGGAGAGAACAAGAAAGTATTCAGTGGGGTACTGGAAGATGAGACAGGTCTGTATTTCAGAGCTGGCATTTGCTGATGATGTTACCCTGATTGCTAAATCAGAGACATATCTCCAATCAAACCTGCAAGTCTGGAAGGAAGAGTTGGAGAAGAGATTGATGGTCATAAGCAGCCCTAAAACAAAATCCATGGTGATATCACGAGAAGAAAGAAGACATCAGATTAAGCACCTGGAGCAGGTCGACCACTTTAAATACCTCGGAGCTATTATAGACCGAAATGGAGGCATCAAAGAAGAGTTGGATACTCGATAAGCAGCAGCTTGGAGACTTTTTCAGGCCATAAATCGAAGATTCCTCAGCAAGAGAGAGGTTGGTAAGAAAACGAAGATGGCTGTATACCGCTCCACCTATGTTCCAGTCTTGACATATGGATGCGAGTCATGGGCAATGACTATAACTCACAAAATCCAGATCCAAACCTCAGAAATGAGGTATCTGAGGAAAGTGGTTGAAGTAACAAGAGGAGACATGGTCCTCAACAAGACGATACGTCAAGGCCTAAAATCCCACCCCCTGCAAGACAAAAGTAGAACAGTCCCAACTAAGATGGTTTGGCCATTTCTGCAGAATGGGAGAAGATCGGCTACCCCGACAAGCATGGGAAACAAAGAGCCAGGGATCCAGACCCCCAGGACAATCCAGAGTTCGCTGGGAGGACAACATTAGACAATCTTTGAAGGGCCGAGGACTAGAATGGAACCAGCCCAGGAGAAAGACAGCCGGTAGGATAGTCTGGCGCTCTCTCTTCCAAACCTCTACACCTCACGATAGAAGAGGAACGACTAAGTAAGTTATCAGTCTTGCTTCTTCCTTTCCTGGAATCCAAAGCATAGTTTGCTGCTTTTCGTATATACTGTTGAAATGGTGTTGGATTTCTGGTCTAAATCATTAGTCGATGTCTTTTCCTGACTTTTGGCAAATTGATATCGTTTCTTTATGTCAGCCGCAAAAGCTTTTCTGGTAAGGAGGTCCTTCAATTTGCTGATGTCAAACCTTTTCTGTGTAGTTATAGTTGGTCCAGCCGTTCTTATTTTCACCTCCAGTTTTGCTACGACCAAATGGTGGTCACTTCCCACATCTGCACCTCTTCTTACTTTCACATTTTGCAATGCATGTCTCCATCTACCATTAATCATCATGTGGTCTATCTGGTTTCTGTCCCGGCCGTTTGGTGATTCCCATGTTAATTTGTGAATTTCTTTGTGTGGGAAAAGTGTTCCTCCAATGATCAGGTTGTTAATGCTACATAAACTTATTAATTTATCCCCATTTTCGTTTGCTGTTCTGCTGCCGCATTTCCCCAATACTCTTTCATTATATGTATTGTGTGTTCCAATTTTCGCATTTAGGTCTCCCATTACTATGATAAGATCGTATCAAGGTGTGTCTTCCATTTCTTTTTGCAGTTGTTGATAGAATTCATCTTTGGCCACTTCGTCGCTGTCATTTGTTGGTGCGTAGCATTGTATTATTGTAGTGTTGGTGAATCTCCCTCTCAGTCTTGTTCTTATCAGTCTGTTGTTGATGGGTTTCCATTCCAGTAAAGACCTTTCCATTCCTTTCTACGGGATAATGGCTACACCTTCGTTGTGCTGACCATCCTCTCTACCAGAATAAAGTAGTGTTTCCCCTGTAGTTGTTTTTATTCTCCCCGTCACTGTCTATCTGCTCTCACTTATTCCCAGGATATGTAATGTGTAGTTCCTCATCTCTGCTGTGATTTGTCTCAGCTTCCCTGCCTCATTCATAGTCCTGACGTTCCAAAAACCAATTCTGGTTTCGTGTTTTGCGGTCTGGATTATCCACACTAATCGACCACATCTACGTAACTTGTCCAGAAAACATCATAGAATGTTCTGTCCCTAATATTGCAATGAGTGACCACTATCCTGTATGCTGTACATGGTCAAAGAATAAATGTAAAGTTCCCAAAAATAAACACGAAGGTATTAAATTTAGAAGTTTCAATTATTTCAGTCGGGAATTATTTTTAAATGACTTGCTAACTGCACCTCTCGCCCGTGTTTACCAACTTCCTGATCCGGATGACGCTATTGTATACTGGACACAAAACTATTTATAGTGTTTTTGACACGCACGTATCAGCTAAGGAAATTCGCGTCAAACGACAATTAAAGTCTCCTTGGATCACGCAGGAAGTGTTGGAGGCTATGAGGCAGAGAGATCAAGCGCACAAAAATAAGGACCTCAACACATACAGGGTATACAGGAACAAGGTTTAATATTTAATTCGCAAAGAAAAGAAAGATAGAAATATGGTTCAGAACAAATCAAATAGTAAGGAAATATGGATGGCAATAAACACCTGAGCGAAATAACGTATTGCACCAGACTCATTCTCTTCCAACACTTCATTTACTTGCACAGACTTCAACAATCACTTTCAAGCAGAAATAAACAGTCTGAAATCCACAATATCACATTCCCCTAGAGTCTTAGACAAACTTTCAGCATTCTGTGAGGACAAATGTACAAACTCAGTTCCACCCGACATTCCTTTTATGTCAATTAATGAAGTATATAACTATCTTCTTGGCTTTAAAGATAATAGCTCATCAGGGCTTGACGGAATTAGCAATCGGATACTGCGTTACGCCGCACTAGCTTAGTGATTCACTAACTTGTATATATAATCAATGTATCGCTAAAAGTTAATTTCCTTCGGCCTTTGAGATTTCCAAAATATATCCTCTCTTCAAACCTGGTTCGTCAGATAACAGTAACCTTGGTAACTATAGACCAATTTCTCTTTTATCATCGCTTTCTAAACCACTAGAAAAACACACATAAAACAACACTACAGCACCTAGTTAGCAATGACTTGCTAATTGACAGTCAGTCAGGGTTTAGACAAACGCATTCATGCTGCATAGCTCTAACTTAGATGATAGACTTGCACCTAAACATCAATAACGATAACATATGTGGTGCAATCTTTGTAGACTTTAGGAAAGCATTTGATATGTTAGAAAATTAGAAACAATGAAAGTTAATTTCAAATAGTGACATTACTTAAATCATTCCTGTCCGACAGACAGCAAGTAGTGTGGTACAATAATTCCTTGTCAAGCCCAACTATTGTTGTCTGGTGTTCTGCTTCTTTATCTCTTGCGAGTCCATGAAAACATACCTTTGTGTTTGTCTAATATTTATTTACTGTTTACAGGCCTCGGGTTTCCCTACCTTATGTGTTATAAATGTTTATACAATACCAAAAACCTACCCTCTGTCCTGTACTTACTGTTCTTAGTCTACTATCATTTACTAGACACAGTATTAAGGTCTTTGTCTTGTCTGAACTGACCTATACTGTATAATAGGGGAACAACAGAAGTTTTTTTTTTTTTTTTTTCGTACGCCCGCTAATACTCGAGGCGAAATCTCAGGTTATTATTAATGTCTAACCTGACATTGATTTTACGTGAGTATCTCTTTTTTTCTTGTACAGAGACAGGTATCCCTCGCCATTCAGGCAGATACTCGCCGATTTCGGAGGTACACATTAGAGCTGGGTCGGCTCAGGAGCCGCCAATCCCTGGTCGACGACACTCCTTCAAATGTGCTCGCCAGGTCTCAAGTTAATCCAGTCCAAATCCCGGTCGACGAAAAATCCTCAAATGCCGTCGCCCGCGTTTGATCCTGGATCACCCGGTCGCTAGAGCGGTGTGGTAACCACTACGATAGCGCGGCTCCTACAACAGAAGTGATTGCGTCATTAATAGGCTGGACAGCCCATGGTAAATTTCCGGTGTTATGTCTTGCGGTTCGCACTAATGACCTGTCATCGGAGCATCATTTTTGGTGGTGCCTGGAGGGAAGGGAGGATGGTGTGGTTCGTTTGCGTGGCTGGGCGGGGTTGTCGCGCGGGGGTTCCTGGGTTCGGGTGGGCCACTCGCGTCTGTTGTTTTTCTGTTGTCTGGTGTTCTGCTTCTTTATTTCTTGCGAGTGCCTGAAAACATACCTTTGTGTTTGTCTAATATTTATTTATTGTTGACACAGGTGTACCTCAGAGTTCTATTCTCGGCACTCTACTTTTTTCCATTTAATAAATGACCTTCCACTGCACATCAAGCACTCATCCTGCGACCTATTTGCCGATGACTGTACCATAAAAGTTGCAACACGCTAGAAATAGTATTACAAAGCGACAAGGACAATCTTATTAAATGGAGCAATGAAAACTGCATGCACATAAATATCATTAAAACTAAATGTATGATAATATCAACTAGACAAAAATTACAAAACTCACTGAAAACAACGCTTCAGCTCTACATTGGAACCTCTTTAATTGAAAATGTAAATGAAAATAATGTGACCGCGCTATATACTGATTATGGGTCCGTAGGTAAGTCGTTATTGATCAGGTCACTTCTGTGTAAATACTGTGTGACAGTTTGCAGGTACAGTATTTCTTCTTACTAATCAGACAAGTTAGTTTACTTGCCGTCCGCTAGAGATGTTTATTGTTGTAGAGGTATAACAATGAAAGTTAATTTTAAATAGTGACATTACTTAAATTATTCCTGTCCGACAGACAGCAAGTAAAGTGGTACAATAATTCCTTGTCAAGCCCAACTATTGTTGTCTGGTGTTCTGCTTCTTTATTTCTTGGTCTCTCGATAGTTGTTGTAGGGTGCTATAGTGGTGTACTAATAACAGAGCTGTAACTTTGAACTCAACTTGACAAAATCTGCATAATTCATCCGAGTCAAATAACATAGTTTATTTATATAAAACATAATAAACAAATGCAGCTGTACCAGATCAATTTCTTTCATTTCAAGGTGGTTTCTATGTTTCAGTATTTTTCCCGCCTCTCTCCGTAAGCGTGTGAGATACAACAAAATTCCGTGTGGTTCATGACCTAGGTTACCTTGACCTTCTTTTCCATAACTTTCAGTAAAAGTAGTTGAGCCTCTGTTTTCTTACTTAAATGTAATATTTCTCCAGCATCTGACGTTTCAACTGATTTATAGCAGTTCTTCGGTTTCTCCCCCTAACAAAATAAATTCTAGCTGAGGACTGAAAAAAATGGAGATGTACTTACTTGAGTTACTATCTTACTCAGTCTTTGCTCCTGGTTCAGAATATAGCGACTGCCGTTATTCTGTTCTGTGAATGATAACATTAAACTTTAACACAACCTAACTTTATTTTGAAGAACTTCAAGAATCAAAACTTAGAAGTGCCTTGGTTGTTCTGCGTAGATGAGATCGCTCAAACATGGCTTCTCGACAACTCACAAGTACAGACACAACCTTCGCCGAGGCCTCCTATCCGGAACTCCCCGTAAGGTTTTAACTTTTAGTTAGCTCGACGGTGGTGTGAGTTCTTGTTACCGTCGATGGTTTTGATTGGTGCTACTCAAATGTATGAACTTATTTCATTGGGCACGGATAATGCTGGGGTAGTAGGTCTTACTGTCACAATAAACACTAGGACTCATAATTGACCAACATCTAAGTTGGAATTCGCATGTACAAGCACTGACCAAATAAGCGGCACATGTTTACAGTTAGCTAAAATCAAACATTTCCTAGATGAGGAGACAAGAAAAATGTTCTATACATCCCAAATACAAACACATCTAGAATATTGTTTTACAAACTTGGGATGGCTGCACCATGTCAAACACTAAAAGACTCTATTCATTACAACAACGTCCAGTGCTCCCAGTTTCAGACAAAAACCTCACACAGTGTGTAGACCCATATACATATCTTAACATATTACCACTAAGAAAGCGCTTTCTCTTCAGCAAAGCCAAATTTATTAACAAAATCCTATCACAGAATGCTCCAACGTATCTGTGACCTATTTTCAAATACAGCGGAAGATGCAGTCAACGCTTAAATAAATTACACATGCCCAAGCCTAGGCTCGACTTATTCAAGAAAAGTTTAGCTTTTTCAGCTGCTCATCTGTGGAATAATCTTCCACACGACATAAAAACACGCTTAATCCATATTCATTCAATCACAGACTTTTCAAATACATCATGAGTGCAGATTATATGCCACCCTAATTTTGTTATGTTCTTAAATAATTACATAACATGTGTGTAATTGTTACAATGTTGGGATTTTATTTTATTGATATTGTATTATTTAAGTAATATTTAATATACTTGTGATAATAAATGGATTCAGTATGGAAGATGAGAGAAAGGAAGGGCAGAATGTTAGACGGGGCTGCTTGCCCAATTCTAAACCCTTTTAAAATAAAGTTCGTTTGTTCGTTCGTTCGTTCGGTCTGTCTATCTATCTGTCTGTCTGTATGTTTATCTACCCCCTACTTACTTACCTACCCACCTATTTGCCTGGCTGCCTACCTGATACCTTTGTCTGCATGTCTGTCTACGTCTCAATCCATATGCTTTTTATCTATCTAAATATATCTATCTCTTCGTCCATTCATCCAACTATCGACTCCTATCTATATATCTATCTATTTTTCTATCTATCTATCTATATATATATATATATATATATATATATATATATATATATATATATATATATATATATATATATATATATATATATATATATATATATATATATATATATATATATCCATCTATCTATCCATCTATCTATCTATGTATCTTTACCCCGATCGATGAAATAAAGATTTCGTTCGTTCGTTCGCTCTATCTGGCATCTGTATGTAAGTCGGTTTGTCTACTTCTCAATCGATTCCTTATATGTTTCAATTCTTCCGTACTATCTTTATTTATTTATATCTTTCATTGTCCAAGAATATTTTGATTACATTGATAAATATTTCTTTCACCGTCAGGACTTGTAAATAAATGCAACGAGGCTGATTTCTAGAGATAAAGCATTATCTTTTTCAAACTTACTTATTCGTTCCCCTTCTACCGTGAGGTGTAGAGGTTTAGAAGAGAGAGCGCCAGACTATCCTATCGGCTGTTTTCCTCCTGGCCTGGTTCCATTCTAGTCCTCGGTCCTTCAAAGATTGTTTAATGCTGTAATCCCAGCGGACTCTGGGTCGTCCTGGGGATCTGGATCCCTGGCTCTTTGTTTCCCATGCTTGTCGTGGTAGTCGATCTTCTCCCATTCTGCAGACATGGCCAAACCATCTTAGTTGGGACTGCTCTACGTAGGTCTGCAGGTGGTGGGATTTTAGGCCTTGACGTATCGTCTTGTTGCGGACCATGTCTCTTCTTGTTACTTCAACCACTTTCCTCAGATACCTCATTTCTGAGGTTTGGATCTGGCTTTTGTGGGTTGTAGTCATTGCCCATGACTCGCATCCATATGTCAAGACTGGAACATAGGTGGAGCGGTATACAGCCATCTTCGTTTTCTTACCAACCTCTCTCTTGCTGAGGAATCTTCGATTTATAGCCTGAAAAAGTCTCCCAGCTGCTGCTTTTCGAGTGGCCAACTCTTTGATGCCTCCCTTTCGGTCTATAATAGCTCCGAGATATTTAAAGTGGTCAACCTGCTCCAGGACCTATTCTCCCAGCTTAATCTGATGTCTTCTTTCTTCTCGTTCTTTTTAAAACACAGAATATTTTTTTTTGTTCTTTTGTTTTCGAAGTGTGACAATGTGAAGACGATGTGTGAAGAAGAATAAGGATTTGTGTGTAATGTTGTCGTCACTCTCTCTGGCTACTTTCACACACGTTCCGCAGTCACAGAAAAACTCTTGATGACAGGGGTCCCACTTTTATTAATGAAACCCTATCAGGTAGTATATGAATCATAGAGAAAACAATGTTGTCCACAAGTTTACTTTAAAAGCATTTCCTAAGCAACACCGTATAACCAAGCTATTTAGGTAACACCATATAATAACCCAACACAGACTGCTGGACTCTCTGAAATAAAATGAAACAAAATAAACTAGCATCGCACTAATGGACAAACATCATCTACGTAATAATACATACATATGTGTGAAAATATGCAAGTACATGCACTTATATGACCATGTGTGTGTGTGTGTGTGTGTGTGTGTGTGCGTGCGCGCGCGTGCGTGCGTGTGTGTGTGGGTGTGTGTGTGATCATACAATAAACATATCTCAGTCAACAATAATGCCTTCATACTCCCACTAAATACTAACTACATCATCACGCGAGAGAAAACTTAAATGAAGCACTTCTATCTATGATGAAAGATTCCACACAGCGCACTGGTCTAAATGACATCACTTTATCAGTATCTTAGAGGCCTAGCTGCTCTAAAGAACAAACAGATATATATATATATATATATATATATATATATATATATATATATATATATATATATATATATATATATATATATATATATATATATATATATATATATATATATATATATATATATATATATATATATATATATATATATATATATATATATATATATATATATATATATATATATATATATACATACTGATGCACATTAAAAACGCACCACCTGTATAATCCAGGAACAGAGTGTGAAATGTAAATATAAGTGTTTACAAGTTTACATATTTGGAATCATTATTCATTTTCCTATGAACCAATGCTGGTCATTAATTTGTACATTTGATTATGAAATTCATTGCATTCTGTGCAGGCAAGGGAGAAAACCAAAAATGCAACCAATAAAATAATTCATTCACACTATCCTCAGTATCTGGTATGTCCACCGTGTGCTTGCAAACAAGCTTGGCAGCGGCTCCGCATGGAACGCACAAGTCTCTGAAGGAAATTCCGGGGAATCAAGTCCCATTCACGTGTAAGATGTTCTATATGGGACATGTCTGGTGATAGGGCAGGCCAATCAATCGTCACAATGTTCTGCTGCTGTAGATATTGCTGCGTAATGCATGCGGTGTGCGCACGTGAGTTATCCTGCTGGAGAATCTGCAAGTCTGGATAATTTGTGAACGCAGGAGCAAGCAATGCGCCCAGAAACTCATCTCGATATGTCACAGCATTAACATTTCCACGAAAGACGTGAAGAGGCAAGCGATGGCGAAAACTGAATCTTCCCCAAATGTGAATACTGCCACCTCCTAATCGGTTGTGCTGACGAACACAGCAATCTGAAAAGCGCTCTCCACACCGTCGCCAAATCCGCATACGTCCATCACCAAAGGATATGTTGAATCTGCTCTCGTCTGTGAATAGGACAGCATTCCACTGCAGTCTAGTCCATCTGACATGTTGCTCTGCCCATTGCAGGCGCTGCTGACGATGTATGTGAATCATGTTTGGCCCAACATAAGGTCGCCTTGCAGTAAGGCCTGTATCTCTGAGTCGTCGTATGACTGTCATTCGAGATATTTGCCCAGGTCTACCCACTATTGCTCTTGCTGTTTGACTTGCCGGGAGAGAACGATTCCTTAGGAGACTCAGCACAATATGACGATCTTGTGCAGGGGTAGTAACTCGTGGTTGGCCACTCCGAAGTCTATCCCGGGCACTGCCAGTGGTTCCATAACGTTCATTGAGACGTACAATAGTGCTGTGGTGGCAATTCGTCCTTCTGGCAATGGCCCGCGAGCTGATTCCGGTCTCCGACATACCAATGGCTCGTTGGCGTTCGTTTTCAGATAGCCGTGGCATTTCAAGCACATTTACTGGGTGTTTTGTTTCAACGGCCTTTTTATACCGAGTATACTGCCACAACGCGTACACATTTTCAGGGTCATAGCCGTTGGAAATCATGTTGCACGTGTAACTTTCATTGTTTTCATGTAGTCTGTACACAAACCCGTGGGTTGAATCAAGCACTTTCCATTCCAGCAGCCATTCGCTCTCTACCTCATGACAAACACGGGTAAAATCCATTCCCACTCTTTTTTTTTCCAGCTTCTCGGCATCAGTATATATAATAGTGGTGCGTTTTTAATGTGCTTCAGTATATATACTCTACTCTTACAGCTCTATACTAAATGTAATAGGCATAGGCTACTCACGGAGCTAGAGGGCACGCTAATCTTCCTCTCACAATAATCACTGATATACAATTAAGACAATCTGGCTACTTCTCAGCTCTGACTGAAGCCTTCAACTCTTTTAGTTTAAATCTACATCTCCACCCCTGTACCACATGATAGCCACGTCAAAATGTCAGGGAAAGCTCCACCCATCCCTCTAGGGAGAAAATCAGGAGTCCTTTGCTTAGTTTGGATGACATGAGATCAAATTTTAGTAAAGATTATCTTCCTCATCGACACAACTCAAGGTCCGCCCACTAGGTTGCATTCCCATGATATCTCTTGCCTGGAGTCACACCTATCCCGGTTTTGTGCTCAACAAGATGTGTTATCAGACAGCGCCAGGATGTTTAACAACCGAGAGCTGTCTCCCATTACATCTGCTGCGTTTCACACGTTTGTCTACTTCACGGATGGCAAAGGTGTGTTTCGTTTAAATCGCCCATTCCCGTGTGAGAATGCCAACATGAGCACAAATATACACCGTAGACAAGATCGACAACTATTTCTCAGTCAAAAATTACACCTTTCTGGCCACACGGTCACACGTTCCGCCCCTAAATTTTTTGTGGTCCCCACAAACCTACTTGTTGCGTAGCAAATGTGTTGCGTATAAATGTTCCGTGGATGATTTTATATTTGCCACACAATGTTGAGGGTGTTATATTTCATCTTCTTGCCAAAGGTATGATAATACTGGCACTTGCAGAGTGGTGTATCACCCTCAGACACCAGGGATGATGAGGCAGAGTAGTATGGTGTCTTTGATCTGGTTTAAGTGTGTGACGTAAGGATAGAGTCAGATAGCTACAGTATCATACATGAACGTCACATCAGATCATAACGTGTAAAGTCAATAAAGCTTTTAACAGCAGTGATGTTTTGGTAATATATATTGTGTACGCCACAATGACAAGGTGCATGGACATCGTTATGCAGAAACATCACAGGTATGGTACAACAGTCTTCATTTCACTGACGTAGTCAGTACAACAAGCAACATCAGACAGCATCATGATAATGGTGAATCAATATGCATGTTATGACATCATAACCAGCCGTAAATGTAGTCAGGCAGAAAAACTTCCTCCCTTTTCATAATAGCCGTGATATTAAATAGGAGATTAAATCCACTCTCCTTTACGTGACTTCAGCAAGAAAGGCATGTCTTCTGACGTCATCAAAAAAATCCTCAAAGTTCATTTAGTTACCAAAGATATCAAATCTCGAACAAGCAGCAGAGTTCAACAAGTAACTAGTCCTTAGGACATGCATCAACCGATGCGTAGCAGCGAACGTGATTCGTGAGCTGAGAAAACTTCTCACAGCGTAGACTCTACAACAAGCAGGCTACGAAAAATGTCAACATCAAAAGATGGCGAAAATGTTATTCAAAAGTAATTACCTTTGCTTCAGGAAATAAACCACATAACTCACAGGCCTCCAGGCACTTAGAATCACAACAGAGATATATCATCTCAAAAGGAACAACAATATGTAGAGGACTCTCTTTTTCCTGAATAGAATAAGCACGGACGCTAGCAAAATTGCGTCCTGCTCTCAAACGAATCTGCCACGGACTGCCATGGACTGCGGGCGGAAATCCCGTTCAGACCACAACCAAACTTCAGACATGCGCAGACATGCGCGATTCGAATACAGCTCAGATAATATACGAAGATAGTACCTTCTCGAACAATGCCTTAAAAGGATAGGAATCGAAACATTGCAAGTTGCCAAATGCTTATCAAGAGAAGTGGGCCCGAGCGCTCCAAACATGGACATGACTTAAAATCGCTCCATATATGGACTTGACTTAAGACCGCTCAAACACAACTTATCGGCAACCCACGCCAACAAGAAAAGCGAACTACTTACAATAAAAAGTGACTATAATTTTCTCAAGTTATTTCCCTTTGCATAAGAAAAATATAAAGTACACAGTATAAGTTGCGACATTCTTGCGCAACATATTACCGCAACCTCCCGAGAAAAAAAATGTGCAACTTTTTTTTTTTAAATATCCAAGAGCAAAGCGAAAAGCGACTCAACAACGCACGAATTATGCGCGGATAAATAATTAAACTGCCTAACATGAGGCTAAATTGACACATATAGTGTCTGGTGAGAATATATCTCAACAGAAAAAATATAGGCCCTACCTATCGGGGAGGTGCCACCAACACACACTACGTTAGCATGAAAGTACAATATACATATGCACGTGTAATACAATCGTTATCAAATAGCGGTGTCATATACTAATACCGCTTTAAAATGGATGTACACATTTGATAGAAAATATTAAATAGTACATGTAATATTATCAGTACATAATGAAATTACAATACATGAAGATCCAGGACACATCTCCTGTCGTTCCAAAGGTAAGTCCACAATTTAGAACTCTTCATGCTTGACAACAGTACGGTAACTTCTCAGACCATCAATGACATACTGAGAAAATACAAACAATATAATTCTATGTAACAACTATTATGTTTCATAGTATACAATACATTATTAATAATAATAACTGTGGCCGAGTGAATTTTCGGCCCTTATATTAACTACTCAGCCTTCCTTTGTTATAAAAGAAGGTAACAGAAAAAGATGAAAACAAAGCACAATATTATGTGTTCACATAAAGTGAGGACAGATGCGCTAATGTATTGTAGCAATATAGATGTGTTATTACTCTGTAATATATATAGGAATATAGGACAGAAGTATTAGTTGGAATCATGTGGGCATCTAGACAGAATGTCAGCCATCACATTATCCGAACCACGGATAGCTCGTACCGTGAAGTGAAAAGGTTGAAGAGCAATAGCATATCGAGTTGATCTCGAACTCTTCAAGTTCTTAGTCTGAATAGCTGTAAGAGCTTTTTGATCAGTTTCTAGAATGAAATGTGCGCCCAGGAGGAATCTTTGTAGTTTGAGAATTGCCCAAACCATAGCCAACAATTCACGGTCTAAAACCGAGTATTTCCTCTCTGCCGCATTTAGTTTTCTAGAAATGTACATAACAGGATGCAGAATTTCTGAATATTCCTGCATAAGTGCTGCTCCGATCCCAGTGGATGAAGCATCACTTCGAAGAACAAACGTCCTATCAAGAGTAGGTAATCTTAGGATGGGAGGAGATGAAAATATATTCTTAATTTGGTCTAAGGAAGATTGACATTCCTGAGACCAACGAACCATATTAGGCGATCCTTTCTTCAACAACGTTGAGAGAGGTGCCATGATCGAAGATAGATTCGGGATGAATCTCCCATAAAATTGAATTAAACCCAAGAGACTACGGACTTGTTTCTTCGTCTTAGGTACAGAGATGTTCAATATTTTCGAAGTATTGTGGTCTTCTGTCTTCAAGAGACCATGACCAACACGATGACCCAGGAAAAAAATTTCACCAAAACCAATATAAGCTTTAGAAGGTTTTGCTGTCAGATTATACTCACGTAAAGTGGACAGTAGGTCATATAAACCCAAATAGTGATCTTCCCAGGAATCACTGAAGAGACAGATATCATCTAAGTATGCGATGACATCTGAACGATGAGAAAGAATTCGACGCATCATGCGAACGAAAGTAGCAGGGGCGTTCATAAGACCGAAAGGCATAACATTTCATTGAAATAGACCCCTAGGTGTTGAGAAAGCAGTAAGAGGTTTGGCATGATCTGCTAAAGGCACCTGCCAATAACCTTTAGACAAGTCAAGTTTAGTGAAGAATCTAGAATTAGAAAGTCTAATAAGTAGATCTTCTAGTAAAGGCATAGGTTCAGCATCGAACTTTGTGACTTGATTTAATTTGCGATAATCAACGCAAATTCGTATGTTCTTATCTTTCTTCCGGACAATAACCATGGAAGAAGAATATGGAGAAGTCAATGGTTCAATTATGTTTAATTGAATCATTTCATCCAATTCCCTTTCCACTTGTGACTGAAAGTGTATAGGGATAGGATAAGGTCTAACCCTAATAGGATTAATGTCGGTAAGAATTATGTCATGTTCTATGACATGCGTGTGACCAGGAATGTCGGTTAGAACATCCTTAAATGTCTGTAACATCGACGAGACTTGACGATGTTCATCAACATAAAGATTAGGAGAGATGGAAACGTTTTTCCAAGATTCCATGGAATGTAGTGGAACCACTGGAAGAGGAAGATTGACATCAGAAAAAACAGATTCCTCATCCTGTATGACAGACAGCGATGAGTACTGACCATGAGGTACAGAAGATTCGTCCGTTGCCTGGAAAATAGGCAGCAAATAGTCTGGACGCTCATGAAATTCCGTCAGCATGTTGATATGGAAAGTTTTATGCTTCCCATCAATATCGACCACATAGTCGACATCGGAAATTCGTGAGACTATTGCATACGGACCTTTCCATGCAATAAGAAGTCTATTTTCCCTACTGGGGAGTAGGACGAATGCTTTGTCACCTGGACAAAGTTGTCGTAGACATCTATTCTTATTAGCGAACTGCCTTGCTTTTTCTTTAGCAATTTCTGATGAAGCAGTTGCTATTTTGCATGCCTCAATGATCTTTTGCCTAAGAGCAATGACATACTCATAAGAGGATTGAGTGTAATCTCTAATATCATCGGCAGTGATGAGATCGTGTAGTAAGGACATAGGGCCGCGCGGACGCGCGCCAAAGACAAGTTCAAAGGGAGAAAATTCTTTGTGTTCGTTTGGGACTTCTCTATAGGCAAAGAGAGCCGCGGGTAAAACCCTGTCCCAATCTTGAGGATGATCTTCAGTTATCTTACCAAGCAAAGTCTTGAGCGTTCTATTCAAACGCTCAACTAACCCATTAGACATTGGGTGATAGATACTACTGAGAGATCTTTTAATATGTAAGGTAGACATAACTTGTGACATAGTATCAGATATGAATTGAGTGCCATGATCTGACAATATTTCTCTGGGGAACCCCAAGCGAGAAAATATCAGCCAAAGAGCATCTGCGATATCAGTAGTAGATATGCTCTTAAGAGGGATAGCCTCTGGCCAGCGTGTGCACATATCGACACATGTAAGGATAAACTGATGTCTTCTGGCCGACTTGATTTTAAAAGGGCCAATAATATCTATGGCCATTTTCTGAAATGGCCGAATAGGGATGTCAGCAGCCTGGATAGGCGCAGCATGTCGTGGTCCTCTAGATTTGACCTCCTGACATACCTGGCATGATCGGCAGTAGATACGAATGTCCTTGTTAACAAAAGGCCAAAAGAAAGCCGCAAGGACTCTCGACTTTGTGCGGGAAAACCCCATATGTCCGGCACATTGCGAGTCATGAGCATGTTGCAGTATTTGCACTCTCATACTCTTGGGAGCAAGAATTTGCGAATGTGCCGACGTGGTCGAGTCTTGTACCATACGTACAAGTACGCCGTTTCTCATCGCAATCCAGGATTTCTTTTGTGTATCCCTATTTGGATCACCTTTCTTCGCAAGAATGAAGAATTTTTTTAGAGAAGAATCTTCTTTTTGCAACTTTATGAATGAGTCACGTGAAATAATCAAGTGACTATTTTGACTATCTACTTCATTATTATCAGTTAATGAAGTCTGAGGTGGATCCAGAGCGTGTGCTGTTGGGACCACCGCGTTGGTAGCTTCAATGTTTTGCGCCTCCCAAACAGCAATCTGCTGTGGGGTACATTCCTTAACTCCGTGAATACGACCAATAATCAGGTCCGCAATAGGGTTTGGAAGAAGACACGCGTGGACATCTCCCGTATAGAAGGGAGTAGAAATATGTATTATGGCAGTAGGATATTTTTCCAAAGTGCCACCAAATGTAACACATTTGATGACCTTTCCTGTAGCACAGGATGGATTTACAAGCGATTGTCTAACGCCAATAGTAGTACATCCAGAATCAAAAAGGACTGAGACTGGATTACTATTTACAAGACCCTTATGTAAGATAAGAGAACCTCTCCCGTCCTGCGCAACTGATGCAGCAGGAAAAGCGGGAAGAGGGTGACCACAGCTTAGAGTAGTAACGGTAGTCGGTTCAAACAGAGTACTGCATTGGGAACATTTAGTTGCCCTACCAAAGTCAAAGGCGGAACATGAGTTAGCACTAGAGATTTTATTATCATCATCTTGTTTACATGCCCCCTGAGACTCTTGCTGTACAGAATTTGTCTGTTGATATCTCTGTCTTTTATGTTGCGACCTACCGCGACCATTATTGCCTCTGCAATTATCATTAAACTCTCTATTGTAATTGTTATCCTGTTTTGAATTCCAGTTTCCATAACTGTTATTATCATCTCTATATTGTTGAGAACCTCTATTATTTTGGTTTTGAGGTCTCCGTGAAAAATAGTTTCCTCTATACTGACTCTTGTTGTTAAAATGTCTATAATTATTGGGAGTAGTATACCGTGTAGGATTAGGTTGTCTTCAGTTCTGTGAAGAAGAATCACCCTGAAATTGATTGCTATGATCCTGAGCATAATTACGGTTACTCCTCTTATTAAAGTTTTGTTGGCTACCCTGAAATTTACGCATGAAATTTGGGCCATAGGGTGCTGCCGAAGCAACTGGCAGACCTTCTTTTACTTTAGAGTTGCTAATGGTTACATGAGGATCCGCAGTAATATACTGGCAACAGTATTCTTCCATTTCTTTTATGTTTTTCGGCTTACGCTCATGAAGAAAAGCAAGAAAAGATTCATTGACAGAAGACATTATTTTATCTCTTAGCAGTAAGTCCATAAGTGCTTCATACGTATTTTCTATCTTAGACAATTCAACCCTACGTCTAAAAGTAATACGTATCTTTGATATAAATTCAGAGAATTCTACTCCAGTTTCAGGCAACATATTTTTAAATTGAAGACGATATCCGTCTTCGTTAAGTTGGTATTTCTTTAACAAGATAGCCCTGACAATCTCATAATTGTCCTTATCAGGTTCATCTACCATGCCCAACATAGTCAAAGCATCACCTTTAAGTATTTTGGACAAATGAAACACGTACAGTGATTTATCCACGTTATGTATTTTACATGAACGTTCAAATCTCTCTAGATAAAACGTTATATCGTCAATGGAAGCATTGAATGCTGGTAGATTAAGCTTGAAATCAACAGCATTAGACTTATTAGAAGATGACCCCTTATTTGGATCATTAGCATTACCCATGTTCATCAACTTTAACTTTTCTAACTCCAAAGCTAAAAGTTTTTCTTCATGCTCCATTTTCGCTTTTCTCTCATCAGCCTCTCTTTGTAACCTTCTTTCCTCAGCTTCCGCTTGTTTTTCTAATCTTTTATTTTCAGCCTCTTTTTCAAGTCTTTCAGCCTCTTTTTCAAGTCTTTTATTTTCAGCCTCTTTTTCAAGTCTTTTATTTTCAGACTCAATCTGTAGTCTCTTCTCTTCAGCCTCTCTTTCAAGTTTTTTTATTTTCAGCTTCTGCTTCTCTTTTTTTGTTTTTCCATTTCCATTTGGAATCTCTTTTCATCCACTTGCATCTGCAGTTTTAAATTCTCAGCTTCTATTTTCTTTTGTTCAGTTTGCTCCTTCATTTTCTTTTCCTCCGACTTCAATGCCTTGGCATATTGAACAGTCGCAAATTCTTCTAACTTATCACCAGTCTTTCCAAGCGATTTACCCTGCTCAATAAAGTACTCAAATGTAGACATGTTGTCTAAAATCTGAGTCCAAAACCTGAAATAATTAATTACCTTATTTCAAACTTAATAATAACAAGTCTTGAATCAGCACTTGTTTACTCACAACACCATATTATCATCCCAATCTCTGTGGGAAACAAGTTTTAAATCAAAGACCTTGTGTATAGACCTTTTTTACAAATATCATCAATCAACTCTTGATCATAGGTGCACTTCCCATTCAATAGTGCACAATACTATTCATCATTTATTTATCATCAGTATAGTAGTAGCTCATCAGCATAATTCATTATCCAATCTGAATTAATTACCATAAGTAATATTATTCATCATTTATTTATCATCAGTGTAGTAGTAGTGCATCAGCATAATCCATTATCAAATGTGAATTAACTACTATAAGTGTAACCAATGACTATGTAAACACAATCACAATGTAAACAATAACAATGTAAACATTAAAAATGTAAACAATACAATGTAAACAATAACAAAGATTTAGCAACAATACGAAAACATTCGCAGAAATCAACAAAAAATAAAGCGAAAATTAAAGGAATATCACAAAAAAATGTGATGATATCTGCGACAATATGACACAAATACAAGACACCACAGTGTATAAATATAAATGGTGTATAAAACTAAACAATAGAAAAGGGGAGATCTACAAGTACAAACAAATCAAAACAAAACTAAAGAATGCGAAAAAATAACGAAAACAACACTAACACATGTCGTCACAGCTAATATAAATAGCAACAGAAGTCGCTTAGCAAATTTCGCTATAGGAAATTTGCCTACCCTACAGAACACTCTCAATAGAAGACCTCTATGACGGGGTATGATCTATAGGAGTCGCCACCCATCCAGACCCGCAGAAACATAAACATTTAAATATAAATATACAAATAACAAAAAAACATATAACATGTAAACAAAAGAATTAGAAATATAGAAGACTCAGTAGAAGTATAAGGGCACAGTTCACGAACACACAGGCCACTTAACTTATGGTCATCCAACCGTCAGCAGAGTCAAGAACATGTGAAGATTAACATTCTATGGACAGAAGATCCAACGTTGATCGAGCATGTAGATCTTGATGGTAGCTGCCAAGACGATGGTAGAACTTGAGTTTCTGAACAGTACAGGTAGTGTAGTTACGGCACTTGACCTTCTTATCTAACAGTAAATTGCTTCAATCGGTACTTGGCCTTCTCAAGAACTCGTAGCAACAGGAACTTGGCTTATTCAACAACTACAGCAACCTGGAACCTTGATAGCAGCAACTTGTGTTATCCGGCAATATATGTAACAACGCCGGGTACTGTCAAACTTCTTGACTTCATGCAAAAAGCTGCAATTTCGACATTTACCGGGCAACGCCGAGTAGTCTTAGAATTCTTTATGTTGATGTCTTGAAAAATGTTGAAATGTTGATATCTTGTAGAATGAAGTGGGTAAGGGACCCCGTGTATGCTGGTACCAGACCAAATCAGCTTATGGCACCAAATGTTGCGTAGCAAATGTGTTGCGTATAAATGTTCCGTGGATGATTTTACATTTGCCACACAATGTTGAGGGTGTTATATTTCATCTTCTTGCCAAAGGTATGATAATACTGGCACTTGCAGAGTGGTGTATCACCCTCAGACACCAGGGATGATGAGGCAGAGTAGTATGGTGTCTTTGATCTGGTTTAAGTGTGTGACGTAAGGATAGAGTCAGATAGCTACAGTATCATACATGGACGTCACATCAGATCATAACGTGTAAAGTCAATAAAGCTTTTAACAGCAGTGATGTTTTGGTAATATATATTGTGTACGCCACAATGACAAGGTGCATGGACATCGTTATGCAGAAACATCACAGGTATGGTACAACAGTCTTCATTTCACTGACGTAGTCAGTACAACAAGGAACATCAGACAGCATCATGATAATGGTGAATCAATATGCATGTTATGACATCATAACCAGCCGTAAATGTAGTCAGGCAGAAAAACTTCCTCCCTTTCTATAACAGCCGTGGTATTAAATAGGAGATTAAATCCACTCTACTTTACGTGACTTCAGCAAGACAGGCATGTCTTCTGACGTCATCAAAAAAATCCTCAAAGTTCCTTTAGTTACCAAAGATATCAAATCTCGAACAAGCAGCAGAGTTCAACAAGTAACTAGTCCTTAGGACATGCATCAACCGATGCGTAGCAGCGAACGTGATTCGTGAGCTGAGAAAACTTCTCACAGCGTAGACTCTACAACAAGCAGGCTACGAAAAATGTCAACATCAAAAGATGGCGAAAATGTTATTCAAAAGTAATTACCTTTGCTTCAGGAAATAAACCAC
Organism: Oreohelix idahoensis; assembly: GCA_024509875.1. Lineage (NCBI taxonomy): Eukaryota > Metazoa > Mollusca > Gastropoda > Stylommatophora > Oreohelicidae > Oreohelix > Oreohelix idahoensis. The sequence continues at coordinate 101,960 of JAMPIV010009022.1, forward strand.
ATAACTCACAGGCCTCCAGGCACTTAGAATCACAACAGAGATATATCATCTCAAAAGGAACAACAATATGTAGAGGACTCTCTTTTTCCTGAATAGAATAAGCACGGACGCTAGCAAAATTGCGTCCTGCTCTCAAACGAATCTGCCACGGACTGCCATGGACTGCGGGCGGAAATCCCGTTCAGACCACAACCAAACTTCAGACATGCGCAGACATGCGCGATTCGAATACAGCTCAGATAATATACGAAGATAGTACCTTCTCGAACAATGCCTTAAAAGGATAGGAATCGAAACATTGCAAGTTGCCAAATGCTTATCAAGAGAAGTGGGCCCGAGCGCTCCAAACATGGACATGACTTAAAATCGCTCCATATATGGACTTGACTTAAGACCGCTCAAACACAACTTATCGGCAACCCACGCCAACAAGAAAAGCGAACTACTTACAATAAAAAGTGACTATAATTTTCTCAAGTTATTTCCCTTTGCATAAGAAAAATATAAAGTACACAGAATAAGTTGCGACATTCTTGCTCCATTGGCAGTTCTAAGTTTATGTCTTTTTCCGTGTCGTGGTCTGGGAGAATTGTCCGCTCGTACAGCGTCGCTACTTGGTTGAGAATTCAGCGAGTTAGTGTCTGCAGTTGTCGGCCTTGGTGGGGGATTGCTTCCAACTTGTTTTACATTCGTGTTCCGTCGATATTGGCGTGTTTAGATTGGTGTCCTCTCCGGAGCGTCGGCGTATGTTCCCTTCTATCTGTTTCAGATGAGTTTCCTCTTCTGAACGTTGACCGCTTTTCTTGGCGCCCTTAGGGTAACAGTAGTCACGGCCATCTCTTGGCATGCACCCTGAAGGCAACCTAGATGTGTCGGTACGTTTAGAGAGGACACTCTTTGAGGGACAAACCGATATCAAATGCTCTGGGAACTTACACTGAAAACATCGCTTCGGAAGCGGGCCCTGAGGGCACTTGGCTGCCATGTGGTCTGAAAATTCTCCACAATTGTTGCATCTTATTTTTCTAGGCTTCCTCTGTGTCATGGGTTGCCTTCTGCTACCCTTACATTCCTGGCCGCCAATGCCGCATATAAAGACCGCTTCAATGCCCTGAACAGATTGTTTGCTATCAAATTCTACTCGCTCATTTCTCGCCAGACTACGGAATCCATTTCTGAAAATTTTAATCTGATGTACAAAAACATCAACACGTCCATCATCCGGTGTAATAAATCTCCATCCTTTGTCGACATTATACCACTTACAAAATCTTTATCGCCTTGTTGGTGCATCTGTGTTTTTACTTACATCTAAAGCACTGCGTTCACTATCAACTTCCTGACTCTCACCTACAGGAAGGTCTAGTTTTGGTTCCAGTTGATCCAAACCTTGGTTCTGCTCTAGGTTTTCACGCGGTTGGCACTGTTTCCTTCTTCTTCGCGTCTCCTTTTGTGCTGGCGCCATACTCTGTGGTAGCTGTGCTAGCTGGGACTTTAGACTAGCTATTTCTGATTTGAGTGCCTCCTTTTTATTGTGAGCTTCTGCACTGGTAATCTGCACTAGCGTATCAGACTCTTTCCCTTCCCAAAAAACAGCATAGTCCCTAACTTCCCCGAATGAGACACCCGGATTTTCTAGGACGTATTTCTTCACAAATGACTTATTCAGATCATCTCTCAGTCGGGCAACAAAATGATCCCTGGGCATAGATGGGTCCGCAGGAGCCAAGCCTTTCTTCACCCGCGTTGCATTCAATCTCAGAAATAATTCATGAAACAGGTGAGAGAATTCTGTTACTGATAAGCTAGGCCCCTGTCTCATGGCATAGAAACCCCTAGTCATCTCATTGACTATTCGCTCACTGTAGGCTTCTTCCACTATTTCGAGTAACTTCTCAGGGCTGGTCTTGGCTCCGCCACGTATCCGTAATTCCCTAGAGACCATTGGTGTAACATTATTCCACACAATGTCTAACCTATCTTCTACAGTTAAGGGCCCTACCTTTCATGCAGCTTTTACCTCCTTTACATACTCTTGCCAAGTGGGGCCTGGTTTTTCACCAAATCGTCTTACCTCCGGCACTGTTATGTAAATCACTTTCACATGCGCATTGCTCTGGCTCTTTCCTGGTGTGAGGATTTCTTCAAGGAAGCCATCTCCAGCTGTCGAGGTGCTCCCAGGTTCTGACCGGCATGTTGCGTCGGCGCATTGAGTTGACATCACTGCTCTAGCTCTAACCTAGCACAATACAATGGAAAAACAGATGGAAAGAAAACACTTATTATAATATTACAATAAATAATAGAAAGTGTCTCTTATTTTTTTTTTTTTTTTCGCTTGCTCTTGTCTTCTCTTCGCTGTTGTGGCCTGTAACAGTTTCAGGTGCTGCCTGGAGATACGATTGAGTCTCTGGCTGAATGTCGGTCGTGGTAGGTCGGCCACTGCTTTGGCATAATAACTCTAGCGTAGCAGTAGTGTTCCTGTTTGTTGTGATGGGGTATCATTAGCAAGGATACTACTGCAGGAAAATTGATATAACTGCAAATGGCTGGTCCCTGGCTTGATAAGATATTCAATGGGTGTGCGGTGGTATGATTCTTCTCTGGGCCTGCGTTAGTGCGACTCTTCACCTGGCCTATGTTGGTGCGACTCTTCAATGGGCCTATGGTGCTTCGAATCTTCATGCGGTGGTGCGATTCTTTGCTGGGGAGATGTACTGGGCAGATGTGCTGCTCCGTCTGTCCTGGGTGTTGTAATACTCTTGCAAGGTTTAGCTCGGGTATCCTTGGTGCTTACTGGTTGTAGTGCTCTCTTGCAGCATTCATCTATACTACACTGTCTGTCATGATCCTGCTGACGACGCCATTTATGACAGTGCGAAGACGATGTGTGAAGGAGAATAAGGATTTGTGTGTAATGTTGTCGTCACTCTCTCTGGCCTACTTTCACACACGTTCCGCAGTCACTGAAAAACTCTCTTGATGACAGGGGTCCCACTTTTATTAATGAAACCCTATCAGGTAGTATATGAATCATAGAGAAAACAATGTTGTCCAACATAAACATTTGTTTTGTGCTCTTTATAGCAAATGCGCAAAATTCTTCTATAACATTTATGCTCGAAAGCCTGAATCCTTCGCTCCGTATCTGCAGTGAGTGTCCAGCCCTCACACCTATACAAGAGAATAGAAATACAAAATGAAGCTTCAAAAAATGATAGTATCGTACTAATGGACAAATATCATCTACGTAATAAAACATACATATGTGTGAAAATATGCATGTACATGAACTTATATGACTATATGTGTGTGTGTGTGTGTGCGTGTGTACGTGTGTGCGTGTGTGCGTGCGTGCATGTGTGCGTGCGTGCGTGTGTGTGTGTGTGTGTGTGTGTGTAATCATACAATAAACATATCTCAGTCAACAATAATGCCTTCATACTCCCACTAAATACTAACTACATCTTCACGCGAGAAAAAACTTTAATGAAGCACTTCTATCTATGATGAAAGACTCCACACAGCGCACTGGTCTAAATGACATCAATTTATCAGTATCTTAGAGGCCTAGCTGCTCTAAAGAACAAGCAGATATAAATATATATATATATATATATATATATATATATATATATATATATATATATACATATATATATATATATATATATATATAGATATATATATATATATATATATATATATATACTCTATTCTTACAGCTCTATACTAAATGTAATAGGCATAGGCTACTCACGGAGCTAGAAGGCACGCTAATCTTCCTCTGACAATAATCACTGATATAAAATTAACCACACTTACGGCTTACAAGAATGCAATATAATCATTTACTTAACACTACACAAATCATAATAATAATGGTAATAAATACACACTTGTATGCAGCGCAATGCGACACTAGAATTCCTCTTATAAATTCACTTAGTACGTTACACATTTAACACGCAGTCTCACTGTTGAAAATAGCGATGAGATATACGTGAAATTACACTTAAAACACATAAATCGCCAGTCAGCTTATATCAAACTATAGATAGACAAATGCAACAAAGCATTAACTTCTAAATATGAAACGTCTAATATTACTTTATGTTAAGTATTATAAAATGTTCTCAATGTCTTTAGCTCTCTTAGCACAGACGCAACTATGCAACAGCCCAGACCTCACTTGGTTATAGTACGAGGGCGCGTTTTGCACAAGAAGACAATCTGGCTACTTCTCAGCTCTGACTGAAGCCTTCAACTCTTTTAGTTTAAATCTTCATCTTGTAGTGAAATTGACAGAGATACAACGGTAAAATACCTCCAAAGATAACATGTAAGGATAAAAACATAATGCGTAGGCTGCTGATAGTACATGATCGCCCAGACCGCGGGTCATCACCCTCCATAAAAATTGACTTGCTAGACAGGAGGGGAACGGCGGATAAAAAGGAAAAAATATGACTGGAAAGATTGCGTGAGACTAGAAAGGCTAAGGAGACGCAATTGGGGGGAAACGGAGAAAAGTCACGTTTCCCAAGTTGACATAAAGTAAGGAACTCGACAGAAGGGACCTTGGATATGTTACGCCACAGTCATTTATTGGTCGCTTTTGCGATACCAAGCCTTTGATTTGAATTCAGCGGCAGAACGCAGATGTTTGGAATATTACAAAAATTAAAAAGTAACTTTTTCGTAATATTAATGTTAGGAATATAAAAATTAGCTGGCCGGATGGCCCATTCTGAGCAGTGAACTAATATGTTCTTAAGTTTACAGACGGATAGATAATATTGAAGATAATGACAAAAGACAGTGTTGTTCACATCAGCGACAGACTGTATGGAATAAAAAGTGTCGCTATTTGCAAAAAAAAACACGACCTTGAGACGCAGGTGTTAAAATCTACTTAGTAGGGAAGCGAAGGGACATTGGTGGGAGCTGTGTCTAAATATAACTTTTAACGACAAAATTTTGGAGGGGAGAGAAAGGTTGGTTCAAAAATCAAGTACGTTTTTGAAAAAAACAAGTAGAGACGGACAGACTAACAGATAAACATCCATACTTGACTGAAGCATGACTGAAATGACTTTAGGGTAGGAAATTTGAATTTGAAATAAACCTAGGCAGTGATTGGCCACAGACAATCATTTTATCGGCGCTCAGACGAGAAGTGGGGCCATTCCTCAATAGTTGCTCGATGATAGACACAGTATTTTAAAGTGTGGTGATTTCCAAATGAAAGAAAGTGAAATAAGTTCAGGGACGCCATACTATAGCCAGCAGCTCAGCTGAGTTTTGCTAGCATTTCTGTGTTCTTTATTCATAATCTGGTAAGATTGAAATTATTTCTTTGTATATTTTGAATATTGTTTAATGTTCGAGTGATTTGATACTGCCATATCATAATCTAGCCTTACAAACAAGTAGGGATTTGCTCTAGACCCCCCGCCCAAGTCAGGGTCTAGGGACCAACAATATACATAAACTCCAGCAAGGGTTAGGAAAGACAGATCAAGTGTTGAGAATAATGAAACATATTACCTATCCACTTTAGGGAAGGAAACTAATAAATATTTTTCAGAATCTATAGTCTGGGAGGACTTATCTGATGTAAAACCACCATGGTAAATGTGCTGTTTGGTCAGAGAGATCTGACCTGTCTGTATGATGTGGTTGTTGTGTCCGTGTTGTGTCCAGACGTGGGTAGAGAATAGAATTTTGACACATAGCCAATACTTTGATTGCAGAGCTGTGAGTTTCAGTTGTCAACAAGGCGGTGTCCATTCAGTTGGTGATTTTACTCGAGTGTATCTGTGCAGTACGTTGTGACAGAGACCACTATTATTGCCCGCCAGCACGGAGAGGTGGGACCACCAGATTTCAGCACCAGAGCTACATATGCAAGTTGAGTGAGCCTCTGGTCTGCTGGAAGTTCACCAACGCCTTTTAGTTACTAATACCCACATTACATATCATTACCCTAGACATTTTACATAGCTACATTCATTAAGAAAAAAAATTGAGTGTGAGGTCGTAGTGGTAGCAAGAAAGGCCTTCTGACAATTCACAACTACATTTTATCTCAGGAGCCTTCACAGCTGGCCTCATACATTACATTTAGTAATATCACCATCATACAATACCATCAAACCCACTACATACATTGGGGTCTTGTCCAGGGATAATTAGCCCAACAGTAATATTAGGATCTCCTGGTTGGAGAAATAAAATTAGGAAAAAAAAAAATTGTGAAATTCCCTTTAAAATTAAAAGTGTCCCTGCAGATAAAAGTTGGTGAATCTTCACAGCCAGTGATAATTAATTAGTTAACTGGTTAGTTAGAATTAGTTAGACTATAGTCATAAGAAGTACTTAGTGTATTTACTGGTTAGAGATTTAGCTTGTATATTATTATATTGTCTGAAAAGTATGGCGGAGCTAGCAAAATTCCGATCAGCTGCTGTGCTGACCGCAAAGGAGATGGGAATGGATGGTCAGATTTTAATTCAATATGTAACGGCTGAATGTGATAAATATATTGAAAGGGAAGATAGAAAGGTAGCTGAAGAGAAGAGGTTACAAATTGAGGCTGATAGAGAAATTAAGAGGCTGCAGATTGAGGCAGAAGAAAAACGACAGCAAAGGGAGGCAGAAGAAAAAAGGTTGACTGCCGAAAGGGAGGCAGAAGATAGAAGGTTGCAAAGGGTGCACGAATTACGACTAAGGGAGCTGGAATTACAAGGCCCGGCTCCTGAAAATGGTGCCAGCCCTTTTGCCTCAGATGCTACTCCCAGTCTGGGAGCCTCAAACTCAGCTATGGGGTTTCATTTAGACCATTTTGTTGAAAAAGACGATGACATAGAGGGGTACCTAGGACGTTTTGAGTTATTAGCTACTACATATGGGTTAGAGAGAGAGAGGTGGAGTTTAAAGCTATCACAGGGATTGAGAGGTACTTCTTATGAAGTATTTGCCAAAATGTACAGGGAAGACCAAGACAATTATGACATGTTAAAGCAGGCTTTGTTATTAAGGTACGAGAAGAATGGTGAATTTTATCGTAAGAAATTTAGAAATGCCAAACTGTTGTCTGGGGAGACATACCACCAATTCTCTGCTAGACTAGAAACCTATTTGGAGAAATGGACGGCTCTGGGGAAGACCCAAGATCTTAAAGAAATGATCATGATTGAGCAATTGAGAGAGTCCATGGCTCCAGACATGAGAAAATTTCTCATGGAACAAGGTGCAGAGAAGTTGGGGGAAATTTTAAATGTTGCTGAGAGGTATCAGGCAGCTCAGGCAGAGGTAAGTGGTGCTAAAAAGAAGCACATAGAAAATTTTAAAGCTCCACAGCAATTTAATAAATTTGATAATAGAGAGCAGGGAAATAAAGGTAGGACAAACTTTGAGCGGCCAAGAAATGACTATCGCGACAGAAACTCACAGTTCAATGACCAAAAGTTCAATGAAAGAAAACCGTTGAACCAAGGAAAAAGATGGTGTAAATGGTGCAAGAAGGATAACCATAACACCGAATTTTGTAGAAGGAAACCTTCAAACATTGCTGCAATGAAGTCGGGGACGCGAAGATTAAAGGTTAATCCTAAGGGACAACAGGAACCTTATCACCCCCCAGTTTGTGAGGATGTTATTTGTAATGGGGTCACCATAAGGTGCCTTTATGATACAGGTTTGGATTATGATTCAGTTGTGAAGTCTAGCCTAGTGGACCCAAGTCAGTATACCACAGAAACAGTGGAAATACAAGGGGCGACTAAGGACATACCACTCATGACACTTCCCATCGCAAGGATAATGGTGAAAACTCGCTATGTGGAGGGAGAAATCAGAGCAGCAGTGATAGATGAACCAATCTACCCTCTGATATTGGGGTGTAGATACGTCTTCTTGGGGAATCCCGAGAAACCTGTGATCATGGCGACAGTGCAGACCAGGTCACAGAAGAAGGAGGAAGAAGGTGAACCTATAAATGCTCATCCAGAGGAGATGAGGAAGGCGCAGGCTGAGGATAGGACACTCAAGCCCTGTTTTAAAAATTGCCCAAATGCCACACACCTCCGAGCAAGGGGGAATATTTCATGAAGAACAAACTCTTATACAGGAAGGCCGGAACTGGAACAAATGGTCACAACCAGCTGGTTCTTCCCACTTCATATAGAGATAAAGTGATGGAACTCGGGCATGCGATTCCCTTCAGTGGTCACATGGGGATCAGCGCCACAGGACAGCGTATAGCTTGTCATTACTTCTGGCCAGGGATAACGGAGGATATAAAAAGATATGTCAAATCCTGCCCAGAATGTCAAAGGGTAGCTCCAAAGCACTGGACTGCTCCTGCAACTCTAGGGGAAATGCCCATAGTGGGAACACCTTTTGAGAGGGTTGCAGTGGATATTGTAGGACTTCTCACTCGGACCAAGAGGAGGAACAGTTACATCCTTACTCTGGTGGACACTTGTTCTATGTGGGGAGAGGCGGTAGCCCTGCCATCAATTGATTCAAAACATGTAGCAGAGGCACTACTTACAATATTTACCCGATTAGGATTCCCGCATCAAATCTTGACGGATAATGGTTCTCAGTTCAAGGGGAAACTAACGGAAGAAGTTTTTAAGCTATTTCAAGCCAGACACTTTCATTGTAGTCCGTACCATCCACAAGGGAACGGCCAGGTAGAGAGGTTCAACGGGACTCTCATTTCTATCCTGAGAAAGCTGGCACACGAAAAACCGGATCTGTGGGATCAATTCCTGCCCGCCACATTGTTTGCGTACCGGGAGGTACCACATAGTTCAACCGGGATGGCTCCCGCAACTCTGCTATTTGGGAGGCCAATAAAAGGTCCATTAGAAGCTCTATTAAGGACCTGGACAGATGAGAAGGCGGAAGAGACTGTTACCTCATCGTATCAATACGTGAACGAACTGACCACTCGTTTGAAAGCTGGATGGAAACTGGCAAATGATAATTTGAAGCAAGCCAGGAAGAAACATGCAGCATATTTTAATAGGAAGGCAAAGGACAGGGAACTGGCAGTCGGAGAGAAGGTGCTGCTTCTACTACCCGGAAGCCAGAATAAATTACAAATTGGTTGGCAAGGTCCATATCCGGTTCTAGAGAAGGTGTCTAGAACAAACTATAAAATTGACAAAAAGGGGAAGGAGAAAGTTTATCATGTAAACCTGTTAAAGAAGTATCTGGACAGACCACTCCAGGAAAGCACCCCCTTATTGACCTTGGCTATTGCAACCCAGATGCAAAAAGAACCACTCACCTCACATGAATACCCATTACATCCTTGTGAAACCGCAGCACAGGTAAAAGTCAGTAAGCACCTGACTAAAAACCAGAGGGAGAGAGTTCAACAGGTTCTGGAGGAACATACAGATGTATTAACAGATAAACCAGGCCATACAAATTTGCTACAGTATGACATGAAACTGGTAGACTCAAACCCAATCTGTATGAGAGCCTATTCTATTCCGTTCGCGAAGGAGAAGGCATTGAAGGAAGAAATAGAGTATTTGTTGAAGGAGGGGATTATTTCGCACAGTGAATCATCTTTTAGTTCTAGTGTCGTTTTGTTGAGAAAACCGTCTGGGGAACACAGTCTGTGCATAGATTACAGGAAACTGAATGCTGTCACAGAAGGACAAGTGGATCCATTACCAGACACAAAACAGTTATTTGCCAGACTGAACAAGGCAAAATACTTTTCAAAGGTGGATCTTAGTAAAGACTATTACCAGATCCCAGTGAAGCCTGAAGTGAGACCTTATTTGGCTTTTAGCACTTCGGATGGACATTATGAATTCAATATGCTACCATTCGGACTGAAAAATGCTCCGAGTGTGTTTTCAAGGATGATGCGCAAATTGTTGGATCCCCTGAATAACCCATGTATCACGAATTTCATGGATGATATTCTCGTCGCCACAGAGACATTTGAAGAACACATTGAAGCTCTGGAGATGTTGTTTGATAGACTTCGGGAGGCGAACTTAACTGCTAGGCCAACAAAATGTTGTATTGGATGCAAAGAGTTGGAATTCTTGGGACACACTGTATATCAGGGTAATATGACCCCTGATCCTAAGAACTTGGAAAAAACTGCAGAGAGCACCTAGGCCGCAAACAAAAAAGGACGTGCGATCATTTGTGTCGTTATGCGGATTTTATCAGAAATACATCAAGAATTTTAACGCTATTTGTGCTCCTCTGACTGATCTGACTCGCAAGGGACTTCCAGATAAAATTATTTGGACTGCACAATGTGAACTAGCGTTCCAAGAGTTAAAGGAAAAACTCACTAGCAAGCCTATTCTCAAACTGCCTGATTTGACACAGGACTTTGTCTTAAGAACCGATGCAAGTAATGTAGGACTAGGAGGGGCTTTGTTGCAAAGATCATCTTCACCTGATGGGGAACTGAAACCAGTCGCTTATGCAAGCCGTAAATTGAATAAGGCGGAACAAGGATACTCCACAAGCGAAAAAGAATGTTTAGCGTTAATCTGGGCAATAAAGAAGTTTCAAATCTATCTGTATGGTAGGACTTTTGTGGTGGAGACGGACCATCAGCCTCTCGTATTCTTATCTCAGGCTAAGCATGAAAACGCAAGATTGCTGAGGTGGTCTTTATTGCTTCAACCTTATCAGTTCAGTATCCAATATATCCCAGGCAAATTGAATGTCGGTGCAGATTTCCTCAGTCGGCACCCCTGTGATCAAAATTAGAGTAGTGGCAGACGTGAGGAGTAATTTTACCTATGTGTATCGCTGGTTTTGGAACTTGCCATAGGCATGTTTTCAAGTGGGGAGATGTGTAGTGAAATTGACAGAGATACAACGGTAAAATACCTCCAAAGATAACATGTAAGGATAAAAACATAATGCGTAGGCTGCTGATAGTACATGATCGCCCAGACCGCGGGTCATCACCCTCCATAAAAATTGACTTGCTAGACAGGAGGGGAACGGCGGATAAAAAGGAAAAAATATGACTGGAAAGATTGCGTGAGACTAGAAAGGCTAAGGAGACGCAATTGGGGGGGAAACGGAGAAAAGTCACGTTTCCCAAGTTGACATAAAGTAAGGAACTCGACAGAAGGGACCTTGGATATGTTACGCCACAGTCATTTATTGGTCGCTTTTGCGATACCAAGCCTTTGATTTGAATTCAGCGGCAGAACGCAGATGTTTGGAATATTACAAAAATTAAAAAGTAACTTTTTCGTAATATTAATGTTAGGAATATAAAAATTAGCTGGCCGGATGGCCCATTCTGAGCAGTGAACTAATATGTTCTTAAGTTTACAGACGGATAGATAATATTGAAGATAATGACAAAAGACAGTGTTGTTCACATCAGCGACAGACTGTATGGAATAAAAAGTGTCGCTATTTGCAAAAAAAAAACACGACCTTGAGACGCAGGTGTTAAAATCTACTTAGTAGGGAAGCGAAGGGACATTGGTGGGAGCTGTGTCTAAATATAACTTTTAACGACAAAATTTTGGAGGGGAGAGAAAGGTTGGTTCAAAAATCAAGTACGTTTTTGAAAAAAACAAGTAGAGACGGACAGACTAACAGATAAACATCCATACTTGACTGAAGCATGACTGAAATGACTTTAGGGTAGGAAATTTGAATTTGAAATAAACCTAGGCAGTGATTGGCCACAGACAATCATTTTATCGGCGCTCAGACGAGAAGTGGGGCCATTCCTCAATAGTTGCTCGATGATAGACACAGTATTTTAAAGTGTGGTGATTTCCAAATGAAAGAAAGTGAAATAAGTTCAGGGACGCCATACTATAGCCAGCAGCTCAGCTGAGTTTTGCTAGCATTTCTGTGTTCTTTATTCATAATCTGGTAAGATTGAAATTATTTCTTTGTATATTTTGAATATTGTTTAATGTTCGAGTGATTTGATACTGCCATATCATAATCTAGCCTTACAAACAAGTAGGGATTTGCTCTAGACCCCCCGCCCAAGTCAGGGTCTAGGGACCAACAATATACATAAACTCCAGCAAGGGTTAGGAAAGACAGATCAAGTGTTGAGAATAATGAAACATATTACCTATCCACTTTAGGGAAGGAAACTAATAAATATTTTTCAGAATCTATAGTCTGGGAGGACTTATCTGATGTAAAACCACCATGGTAAATGTGCTGTTTGGTCAGAGAGATCTGACCTGTCTGTATGATGTGGTTGTTGTGTCCGTGTTGTGTCCAGACGTGGGTAGAGAATAGAATTTTGACACATAGCCAATACTTTGATTGCAGAGCTGTGAGTTTCAGTTGTCAACAAGGCGGTGTCCATTCAGTTGGTGATTTTACTCGAGTGTATCTGTGCAGTACGTTGTGACAGAGACCACTATTATTGCCCGCCAGCACGGAGAGGTGGGACCACCAGATTTCAGCACCAGAGCTACATATGCAAGTTGAGTGAGCCTCTGGTCTGCTGGAAGTTCACCAACGCCTTTTAGTTACTAATACCCCATAAAATTCCTGTAATTTACTGGACACTGTGTAGTCAATATAGACAGGTGTGATGAGGCCACCCCAACAGCACAAGCATTAACTATCCTCCCAAGTAGATGACTACTAGAACATTTTAATAAAACTAACTAGTCTAGTACTTATATATGTACACTCTTGCATTTATTATGTAACATTCCATGCATTTCTTTCATAATTTTTAAATTTAAAAAAAAAAAAAAAAAAAGTTCTGGTCAACATAAAACTTGATCCAGAACAAATAAATGTAATATAATTCTATCAAAAATTTTACACTCTTGAGTTAGTTCAGTGTATTATAATATTTGTTAAATATTATTAGTCTGCTTAAATATCTGTGGGTGTATCTATAACTATCACACCACATTACATATCATTACCCTAGACATTTTACATAGCTACATTCATTAAGAAAAAAAATTGAGTGTGAGGTCGTAGTGGTAGCAAGAAAGGCCTTCTGACAATTCACAACTACATTTTATCTCAGGAGCCTTCACAGCTGGCCTCATACATTACATTTAGTAATATCACCATCATACAATACCATCAAACCCACTACACATCTCCACCACTGTATCACATGATAGCCACGTCAAAATGTCAGGGGAAGCTCCACCCATCCCTCTAGGGAGCAAATCAGGAGTCCTATGCTTAGTTTGGATGACATGAGATCAAATTTTAGTAAGGATTATCTTCCTCATCGACACAACTCAAGGTCCGCCCACTAGGCTGCATTTCCAAGATATCTCTTGCCTAGAGTCACACCTATCCCGGTTTTGTGCTCAACAAGATGTGTTATCAGACAACGCTAGGATGTCTAACAACCGAGAGCTGTCTCTCATTACATTTGCTGCGTCTCACACGTTGGTCTACTTCACGGATGGCAAAGGTGTGTTTCATTTAAATCGCCCATTCCCGTGTGAGAATGCCAACATGAGCACAAATATACACCGTAGACAAGATCGACAACTATTACTCAGTCAAAAATTACACCTTTCTGGCCACACGGTCACAGAAGTACAATTTACTGTCTTATTACACAACATGACTTTATGTATGTGTCCAAATGAACTTATTATTTTTAACTTTTCTAGTAGAAACGCTTTGCTCATCCTGTTTATTTATTTGTCCAATATACAGTCATTTAGACACTATGGCTGAATGAGGTAGCTTATGAGCAGTCACGCTAACTCAGTCCAGGCTTGAAACGATACCAAGTAAGGAATGTGTCGGATCATGCATTACAATGATAAATCTTTGTATGCTAGAAAAAATGTGCATGTTTGTAACGATTTTTTGTCCATGCAAATAAATAGATTAACGACGATTCTTTGTTGTTGATTTATTTTCTGTAAGCTGTAGTTCCCCTGGGTATCTGAAGCCGTAAAGAAAAAATGGGACTACAACAACCTCGAGCTCAGGAAGGGGGTATAAGTTAACTAATTTGGTTTTGAGTATAACGCTGTAAACCTCATTATGTAAAAGAAATTGACAGTTACCCATTTACAGCTGGGTAGACTGGAGCGTGACGTCACCAGGTTTTTATCGTGGAACCTGGTAACTGTGCCGCGAGAGGCAAGAGCTCTAACCGGTTAGACAATCTGACACTAACGCTAAGTGATTGGTGGATCAAAGACAAGAACTGTTATTGACGTTGCGTCCTCCAGCTATTATTTCTTTCATATCTACCGTACCTCCCTTAATGTATTCAACTTGCAGAAGAGCGATTGGCAGGGGATAGCACATCTTTCTCTCATTCCACATTGTGTTATTTAAGAATGCGTGTTGGTTTTCAATCAATGAATAGCATGTACTATGTGTGTAGCCAGATGTAGAGTTAAGGTAGTATGTTGTTGGGAACCTTATTCATGGATGTGCGAGAAGTAGGCCTATTGGGTACGTGTTGGTTCTATTATCCACTGCTACGTTATAGGCACTGGAAGTACTTGCTCGTAGCCTATCCATGGCTGCGTAGGAAGTGTTGGTATATGTTGGTAGCCTTCTCCATTTCTACATAAAAGATACTGGGAATTTGTTGGTAGTCCTATGATAGGGAGGGCGGAAATGTGACAGAGATATGTGATCTGTGTTATTGACTTGCGGCTTAGTCACACTCGCACCAGACCCGTACACTAACTAAACACTTGATTATAAGGCAGAGGTTGTGTTTATTTATACAGCCCATTCAGCTTGTGACGAAATGGACGACCTCTTAGCGATCTCTGGTTCTCTCCGGCAGTATCGGTACATTTGTGGTACTGATTTGTATTATGTGCTGTCAATTATCGCACTTTTCTTTCTCTCTTTCTTTCCTCGTTATTTTTCTGCTTAGTAGCAGATATTTGATTTTATCAAAGCACCCTGTAGGTGATAAATATCACATTTGCAAGGAGCGGCTGATATGATACATCACATTTGCTTGGCGCTACCCAGATTTGTTGGTTATAGGCGCGGCAGATTAACCCGTACATCGGCCAGCGCTTCTGCTTAATCACCGATAAGACACGGAGTTTGCGTACTCATATGACAGATAACGAGATTACTGTCTGTGTGACACATGAGGCAGACAAGTGTGATATAATCGCTTCCGGTCACTTGGTTATTTATTATATTTTAGACAATATGAGTCTACAAATGTGTTTGTGAGAGTGTATGCAAGGCATATGTCCATATATGGTAATACGTGACCTTTGCAGGCACGCACCTGGGACTATTTTGAAATATCACACCCTATCTGCATGATTTGAAATGATTGGATCTTTCTGATTAGATTCATAACAACAACGCTTGGGAAAATAGGAATACAGGCTGATTATTTCGCAGTTTTATTTCACTGTGAATTGCACGCTCTCCAAGACAACATCAGACCTCGCCAGGGTGAAGACTAGCTTCAAAATAGTGTACATGTCCTATGGAGCAGGGAGGGAAAGATGAAAAGAAATGATGTACATTCTAAGAATATTACTTACATTTTCAAAGCAGTGTACATGTCCCTATAAACATATTCACTTCAAAATTAATGTAAGTTTTCAAGCTTTCAACCAGTGTAAATGCCAATGTGAAAATATTCATTTTAAATTAATCAAAGTTTCAAACTTTTCAGCAAGTGTATATATAAAGGAAACATAAATGCATTTATATTGTGAACACTTTTCAAACAGTGGAGAAGTAAATGTAAAACATATTATATCTGTACATTTAACCTTTTCATTTACGTGTAATGTAAAGCTAAAGCTATTCAGTTTAAATGTAAAGGAAGTTTTATCCCGAGGATTAAATGTTATTCTCATCGAGGGTAAATTTTGAAATGGGATGGTAGAATAGATGGGGGGGGGGGGGGGGGGTGGCACATAACTGTGTCGGAAAACGCCATACTCAGAAGAGCGTTTCGTTTCTATTTCTATTACCAGTTATTGGCGGTACCAGCAGAAAGTACTATTTCTGGAACCAAGTGAAGGTAGAAATGGACTGACGTTTTGCGAAACGCCATCATAAGAGGGTCTTATAGACAGACGCAAAACAAACTTGGCCGTTACTCCTTGACGTTCTGGGAACGTGCGGCGCCTGAACTTTGACCAGAGATGAGCGCGAGCAGAGTGAAAAAAACTAACCCAGCGGAAGATGAAACTACCATTGGCAGCTAAGTGAAAATATCCGGTGCCAAAAGTGACCTCCTTAAATTCCATTCAAGTGATGAAATCCTTTTCATAACTATTCAAATTATTTCTTTTAAACTGTTAAACTTAAAGTGATTATTAAATTTTGTTATTTGTAATGTTACAAACTTCGATTTAATCCGTTTAAATGTACTACATGTTTGTCTAAGTCAAAGTTACTAAAAACACTACTCTAAACAGAGCTAGATATATATTATAATATAATTCCAGTGATTAAATCAGGGATGGGGGTTTAACAAGCTAGAATAAACCATTGCTTAAATTCTTCATAAAAGTGTTGGCAGATTACAGAATTAACGTGCTCAGCGACAGCCAGCATTGTTTTCGCTTATCTGAATATCTTTTGAAGACTCCTATGTGATAGAAGCTTTACTGCTCTTCTATCTACATTTCGGCCAAGAGTAAATCTTGTGTGAAGATAGACTCCATTGAAGGCTATAATAGATACTCTTGAGTTTTGGCCACTGTTGGACCACTACTGCAAAGCAAGGGAGGCAATACCGTCACACAGCTACACAAACCAACAATTCAAACAAACTAATTAACAAACAGACAAACAAAACAAACACCCAGCCAGTACTCATGGGTTAATCTGAAACACAAATAAAGCACAGATTTGCTAAAATCATAATAATCAAACAATGAGCAACATCATACTTTCAACCGCCAAACAGCCAGTTCGTCTACACCACCTGAAACATCCCCCTATTGCACACACTCAAAGCATGTCGTCCAGTGCGACTAGTATGGTGTTGTGCATGAGGCTAGCAATCTCACCATGTAACACAGATTGCTACCGAAACCACTGCTGCTATATCATATGAGTGCAATGTACAGGCTTCCTGTGGAGGCCAGCAACAGTGGTGGCTCCATGTTCCATAAGGGGCGAGAAGAGAAATAATTATATCTCCAAGTAAACCACGTGTTCTCCTTAACCATCCTACACCCTTGCATTCCATGACAATAATTAAATAATGATACAAATTGGTATGCGTATCCATAAAACAGAATTATACGCTATGTACAACCAATCCTCTCCTTCATGAGGATAAACTATCACCACGTAACTGATCCACATAAATATTCATTCTTGCATATTGAAACATGTCGTATGTGATGACTGATGAACTGGCAACAAGAGATTCGTATACGACGACTGATGAGACTGGAAACTGATCAAATGAAGCGCATTGCTACAGAAACAAACGCTGCAATAGCGGTGGACGCCAGCCGAAGTGATGTCTCCATGCTCCGTAAGGAGCAAACAGAGAAACGCTTATGTCGCAAAGTGCCGTACGCACAAAGAAGGGACATCATGCTTACCGGAAATTTAAATAACTACACCTAAATATATCTCACCAAGGAAATTTAACACGAAAACTATTTACATCAAGTGGTGTAACTAAACTATCTTTGCATGAATGAAGAAAATTACATAAATCTTGTATTGAAAGCTTACAGCCTTTATTTTGGTTGTGAGATCGGTGACCAGGACCAGTATTGGGCCCCACATATATGTTGTCAATCCTGTGCTGCTGGTTGAACCGAAGAGGAGGATCGATGCGTTTTGCAGCTCCAGTGGTGTGGAAGGAACCGACAAACCATCTTAATGATTGTTACTTTTGCATGACTCCTCCAATTGGACATTGTATTTCTAAGAAGAAAAAGCGGCCTGTAACCTATCCGAATATTCCCTCTGCTATGCGGCCAGTGCCTCACGGGGAAGGACTTCCTGCTCCGGACCCATCAGAATTTTATACTGGATGACGAAGAAGATAATAAGGCCAGTGGACATCCGTCACAAGTGAAAGCATCTACATCAAGAGATCCTGATTTCGTGCCTATTGAAGAGTCTGCACAGCCACATAAAATTACCCAGAGTGAATTGATTGATCTAGTGAGAGATCTGGAATTGTCAAAAAATAAAGCAGAGCTGTTGGGGTTCAGACTGCAGCAATGGAGTCTTCTAGAAGGGAATGTGCATGTGTCTGTGTTTCGTGCACGGCAAAAAGATCTGCTTCCATATTTCAAAATGACAGATAAACTCATTGCTTGCGTTGATATAGTGGGTCTGATGGCAGCCATACATATCAACTACAAAGACGACGATTGAAGGCTGTTCATTGATTCGTCCAAGTTGAGCTTAAAAGTGTCGTAAATTTATTTTGACAGAAAGAGTCTTAGAAATAGTGGTCCGGTTTAGAGTGGAGAATGATGTTGAAAAGCTCAGTGATAGAAAATGTAGAGAGTAAATAGTTGCTTCACAGAGTGCTGGAGGAGAGTAAAGACAGACTTATTTACGACAAATCGTTTCTCTCAATCTTCTCTTCAGACTCTCCTGGTCAAACAATTATTTGCCAGTTTTCCAGACACACATCTGCGCTCACACCGATTTGGTGCTTAAAACACACAGACGCGCGTGAATACAAACTATATTAAACAAATAGGGGAAATTTTGGGCTTTGGGTATTCCAACACAGTACTAAATAAGTTTATGTTGTTTATTAACGTTAAATCAATCACCACAATAATCATGTGTTTACATAAAACAATATCCTAAGTACAAAAAATGCAAATAACAAGGTGGGGAGGGGGTGAAGAAGACTGGTATCGACTAAGCCCTTCCCGCTGGTATTAGACAAAGATAAACCCAGTCCAAAGATAGATAGTTATCAGGAACATAGGTAGTGTAACCCGACAGTGAAGTTAATTACTCTGAAAGAGGTGTTACAATATTAGGTACGGGTGGTAGAAAGAAATCCTGTTATTCCCCCAATTGTTCTTCCCTTTACTAAGCAAATGAAAAAAAAAAGGGGGGGGGGTTAAACAGAGTTAACAAATTATCACACTTAAAGGAACAATGCAGGGTATACAGAAAATGTATTACCAGGTAAGCAAGTTAACAAATGGTTTGCAAAAAGATTAAATTTCCTGTCATTCATGCACGCGCGTGAGGATCCACACTCATATACTCAAATACACTTACAGATTTCAGCATCAGACAATCCATAGAATTATATAAACAGCAATTACACTCTTGACATATAGAAATGTCTGGTACTTCGATGTCCCGCCCCAGATGTAGTGAGGTTTGCTGATAACTACTATTCCCACTTATCGCCGGACTTGAAAGCTAAGAGTTTTTGTGTTTTGTAAATTCAAAAGGAGTCTATGGGATGGCACTGACACAGTTCGGCACAAGGGTGAAAATGAAGTGGTGGTATAATTCCTTCAATGCGTGATGATAGCAACTGACTGGTAAGTTTTATTAAATCCAGTGAGGAAAAACTAGGCTCAGTCACAGTCAGGTAAATATGTACTCTCTCACAGCAGAGCAGTAAATAAAATATCGCTACTGGCACTGTTCATCTTCCAGTTTATATTACAGATTGAAATTTAATTTGATGATTTATTTAAATTGTTCTTGGGTGTGCTTTCTTTCATGTAATTATGATAGCTAGGTCGCATCGGACCGCCACAAGTTTGTATTTAAAAAATGTCTCATCAATATATCTGGAAGTTAAGAACCGAGTCTGAAAAGACTCTGTATGATTTCTTTATTGCTGGGATCGCAAAGGTTACGATCACTCTGTAGGAAGAAAAAAAAACATGTAATATACCGAAAAATCAAATAACATTCTAAAGCGCGATGAATTTCCCGTTAAGACTATATATACGCTCGTGTATTTAATTATGTATTTAATAAACACTGCGCGAGTTCTAGTGGTTAAAACACACATCTATAACTATAGGACTTAACTAAATTTATTAATTATAAATTCCTTGGCGACTTTAAAAGTTACTTTAGCATTTAAGCCTCTATTATTTTTGGAAATAATATAACAGGTATATCATTACATTTACAACTGGGAACTATTGAGATGGTTTAATTTAATAGATTTAAATTAACACAAAATCCAGTGAAATAGAATGAATGAACTAGACCACTGATCACTTTACACAATTATATTTTACCGTTTTGCACAGAAATAGAATTCACTGCAAATATATATAAAATCCAGGGGAAAATCTAGCAAGATTTCAAATATAGCTAGTGCTTCTGTAAAGGTCTGGCCAACGAGTGATAAAGTGTATTTCTTCATGGTCTGTATATATCTAACTCGAATGCAAGATGAGTGGGACGTGTTAGAATTTGACACCTTTTTAGATCTCAGGAGACTTTTGGGGTTCTGACCGCCAGACTAAAGAGAGATGCCGCCCCTGGTCTTCCGTATCTCCGCTCGGGCCCACTGTGATCGGTTCTGTGTTTAACACCGAGATGCAAAATACCGGCAGGAAACTTGCGTTGCTCATTTCAGGGACCACTACTGCCCTTTGATAGCGCCGCTAGTCTTTCCTGAGATCCCTCAGCCTGTTTGATCGTGTGCCGCTACTTTCTGTTTGATTCTGGCACGGCCCCCACTGGCATACTGCATATGATTGCTCAAGAGATGTCCATGGGCGTGATTTAGCCTCTCCTTAAATCAATGCGATGACCAGAATGAACGGTAGATAAACTGTCCACATATTAATCAGCAAACGTGTTGACCATCTGTGTGGAACGGTTGCATAGCTAATGAGTCCAGGTGAAAACAAAATCCTGTTTGACGAAAAGTTACAATATTCGGGGGCACTGATGTTATCCGAAGGGATCGTTACGAAGGGTCGTACCATATCATCCAACACTTCAGGGTCATTCAGGGTCGGCTGAGTTCGTCTGTCACAATCGTCCCCTCTTTTGAGACATGAAAACCTTTATTTATGTTTGATTTATGACGATGAAGCTGCCTTGATTGGTAGCTTTAGGATGATTGGTATCTTCAACTTCCTCCTCTTCCTCCGTAGTCCAGTTTCTACTCAGGAAATCCGCCCCAACATTCTGTCTTCCCGGAATATATTCCACTTTGAAAGAATAAACGCTTAAAAGAAGGGCCCAACGCATGACCCTTGCGTTAAATTCTTTATTGGCACCAAGAAATGCTAACGGAGCATGGTATGTTTGCACTGTGAAAGATGTCCCATAGAGAAACTCATGATGGCGTCTGATACCGTCAATCAGAGCGAGACATTCTCTTTCAACTACGCTTGCACATAGTGATATGAAGGAACGTACGTCTTTCTTCGTTCGGGGTCTTTTTGCTGCCACTATTTTCTCCACGTTCTTCTTAATAGGCCAACTGCATCCGTGAGAAATAGTATGCCCCAGGAAGTCTAACTGTTCAAACCCGATGAGACATTTGCTAGGTCTGGCTGTGAGACCAGTTTCCTGTAGTCTCCTGAGAAGCATAGCAACCGTAGCAATATGTTTTTCGTAGGTTTCCGGTGCAATTAATATGTCATCCATGAAATTATGGATATTGGGACTTTGCAAAGGTTCTAGAAGCTTCCTCATCATCCTGGTGAACCCTCCTGGTGCGTTATGCAAACCGAACGGCATCACATTAAATGTGTAATGTTCTTCACTAGTGCTGAAAGCTAACAAGGGTTTAATTTCCTCCTTGACTGGTATTTGATAATAACCTTTACTAAGGTCAATCTTGGAGAAAATCTTTGCCTTGCTAAGCTTGGTGAACAACTCAGAAACAACCTCTCTGTAGGCGAATAAGGCAGCAGATATATATAGGTCCCAGTCTTCCGGTTTCTCCTGCCCCAGCTTACGTAACATCATGGTGAGGGTGCCGTTAAAACGTTCCACGAGCCCATTTCCGGCCAGATGGTAGGGACTTGTGTGGATATGTTTGGCCCTCAAGATCTTAAAGATCTCCTCCATTAACAGGCTACGGAATTGGGATCCATTGTCCGTCAAAACTTGTTGAGGGAATCACAACCGTGTAAAAATTTGCACGACGGCCTCTGCGACATGCTTGGAATCTGTGCATGTTAGCGGTATAGCTTCGGCCCACATTGTGTAAGTGTCGACTAAGGTCAGGATGAACCTGTTCCTTCTTTTGGTCCTTTCCAGGGGTCCAATGATGTCGACAGTAACCCGTTCAAATGGAGTCCCTACTATTGGCATTTGCCACATGGGTACTGGGGGTGTCAAGTGCTTGGGTGCTACCCGTAGACACTGGGCGCAGTATTTCACGTACCCGATAATGTCAGAGTTCATTCCTGGCCACCAATGGTGGGTTTTTATTTGCTGAATAGTGGCGTTTTGTCCCATATGTCTGCTAAAGGGAAGAGAGTGCTCCATTTCTAAGATCTGGCTTCTGTACTGCGTCGGTACTAGGAACTGGTTATTCCCCGTGTCCGGGTTGCCCGTTCTACGATACAATACGCCATCCTTAGAAAAGATGTCTCCGTTGTGTCTGGGGTCCTTAGCCATGGGCAGTTTTCTAAAGCAGGGCTCCAGAGTAGGGTCCTTTTGTTGCGCCTCCTTCAGTTCATTCGGCAACAAATTTGGCGCAGGCTCCCTCTCCTTCTTGGCTTGCCCTCTTGTGGTTACTGCTGCCACAATCGGCTCTTTTGGTCTCCCAATGAACACATATCTACATCCCAGGATAACTGGGTAGATAGGATCATCCATAATGGCCGCTTTAATAACTCCTCTGACAAAGTCAGAGTGTATTTCTACCAGTGCGATAGGAAGCGTCCTGGGTGCATCACTCCTGAAAACTCCACTAAGTTTGACGGTTTCCTCTGTCTCCTGACCTGGTTTGACTAGGTGCCTAGCGACAATACAACTAAAGCTTAGTCCAGTGTCAAAGAGACAAGTAGTTGAGGTACCATTCAAAAGTACAGTTCCTCGAGTTGAGGGTCGATCCCCCTCAAGTTGAGAATCACTGACATTGACTCTACCTTTCGAGGCTGTATGCAAACATCCGATGCGGTTTGGACCGGTTTGTTTGCCCTGATCAGACGTTCCTGGTGTAGGTTTCTTCCCCTTTCCTTGACCTTGGTGGCCTCGCTGCCACGTAGGCTTGGTGGGTTGATCAGAATTGTTGTTAGGGGGTATCGGGTTTTGTAGAATTTCGATTTTTCCTGGGGAGGTTTATGGGTATTATTATCTCGTTGGTTATAATGTTGAGAAGAATTAGACGAGAAGGATGACTGCTCTAGATTTTGTTTTCGAGATAGCTCATCTGTGGGTTCACGTTTAGTGCTGGGAAGTTCGGCCATTGCATTGGTATAGCGTTCTGCCTTATTGAGGATGTCCTCACGTCTGACTGCGCCCTGTTCAGCCAAAAATCTACGGGTTTCGTTTGACAAAGTTGACTTTATCTGTTCCGCAAGAACAAGTTCAAGTAGTCCCTCAATTGGAAGAGGTAGGTCAGATAATTCAATGCACTTTGTCAAATAGCCCGTGAGACGTGAAGAGAACTGCGGAAATGTTTCCGTGCTCTCTTTTCGGCTGTTTCTGAACATTTGCAGACATTTTCGGGCGGTCATCTCAAACCGTTCCAGCAAGGCCTTTTTCAGCATGTCGTAATCATGTTGGTTGGTTCCCAGCTTTGTATATACGTCATAAGCAGTACTTTTTAATGACGTTGAGAGTTTAAGTGCCCAACGGAAACTCTCTAACCATACAGATTTGCGAGCCTCTCGAATTTCACTAGATAGCTGTCAATTTTCTCATTAGGACTAGGAAAAGACTCTAAAGCAAAAGACATCGCAGTTAATTGAGCAGACTGAGTACTGGAGAGATCCATTGACTGAGACTGGGGCGAAGACGGCTCACCGTTATTCGAAGTAGAGGCGCCCCGACTCTCTAAAGCCTTAAGCGCCAGTTCATGCTGTCTTTCCCTCTCTCTCTCTCTCTCTCTTTCTCTGCGAACTTCCATCTCTGCCTCAATTTTCTTGTTCTCTGCCTCAATTTTTTTCTGCTCCAATAAACGATCGTCCGCTTCTTTCTTCCTAGCTTCTGCCCTCTCTTCTGCTTCCTTCTTCTCTGCTCTATCCTGTGCTTCCTTCCTCTCTGCCCTCTCTTGCTCCGCGTCATATCGTTCAAGTTCTTTGTTGACAAACAGGTTCGCGGCTTCTATTTTTAACCCTGAGTCCTTCGCCTCCTGTCTCAAAATGGATCTTATCCTAATTCTCTCTGCCATACCAAAGAACTGGATGCTTCTAAGACTAGAGAATAGTAAGATGGAACAAGAAGGGGAAAAAACTCAAACTCGCTACGAGAAAAAAAAACACAAAGTATAACTTTATTTGTGTTACCTTCTACCTGTACTGTGTTATCTTATCGCTGCTATTATTGTCACTTAAGATTCTTAACGCAAGCGACTATGCCACTTAAAATGGTAAGTTACACTGGAAAAAAATTCACTTTTAGTAAAAGTAGAGAAAAATTTATATTAAACAATTTAAAAGGAAAAAAAAATTTCCCTAAAATTTTAATTCTCCGTCACAAAACTCGCCCCTGAAGTCAATTTATGAGAAAAGACGTGTTAACAAGACTTTAAAAGTCAGAACAAGGCGTCTTTAGCTAAGCTCAACTCTTTTTAACTTCAAAAACCCTTTAGTGACTGTAAAAACAATCACGCAATCCCAGCAAATCTTATAAAGAAAAAATTTAATTTTCTCTGCCAGAGGATAATTTAGCTAACCGAATTTATGATTATCCGTACTTTCTACTGCTGTGGAAAAAAAACAACCTGTAAATATGCTGTGTGGACGACCCAAATACTAAAAGGCGTTGTCTAAGGATGTAATTAATTTTTTATTTATTTCCCTAAATCACAAAGACAGATCATTCACACTCTATCTAGTTAGACCCAGACTTAGATCAGACTCAAAAATATCTTTATCCCGGCTATGCGATTGCCTCAAATGTAGCTCAAGATCCCAGGACCAGCCCACAAATATTGTCGTAAATTTATTTTGAGAGAAAGAGTCTTAGAAATAGTGGTCCGCTTTAGAGTGGAGAATGATGTTGAAAAGCTCAGTGATAGAAAATGTAGAGAGTAAATAGTTGCTTCACAGAGTGCTGGAGGAGAGTAAAGACAGACTTATTTACGACAAATCGTTTCTCTCAATCTTCTCTTCAGACTCTCCTGGTCAAACATTTATTTGCCAGTTTTCCAGACACACATCTGCGCTCACACCGATTTGCTTCTTCAAACACACAGACGCACGTGAATACAAACTATATTAAACAAATAGGGGAAATTTTGGGCTTTGGGTATTCCAACACAGTACTAAATAAGTTTATGTTGTTTATTAACGTTAAATCAATCACCACAATAATCATGTGTTTACATAAAACAATATCCTAAGTACAAAAAATGCAAATAACAAGGTGGGGAGGGGGTGAAGAAGACTGGTATCGACTAAGCCCTTCCCGCTGGTATTAGACAAAGATAAACCCAGTCCAAAGATAGATAGTTATCAGGAACATAGGTAGTGTAACCCGACAGTGAAGTTAATTACTCTGAAAGAGGTGTTAAAATATTAGGTACGGGTGATAGAAAGAAATCCTGTTATTCCCCCAATTGTTCTTCCCTTTACTAAGCAAATGAAAAAAAAAGGGGGGGGGTTAAACAGAGTTAACAAATTATCACACTTAAAGGAACAATGCAGGGTATACAGAAAATGTATTACCAGGTAAGCAAGTTAACAAATGGTTTGCAAAAAGATTAAATTTCCTGTCATTCATGCACGCGCGTGAGGATCCACACTCATATACTCACACACACTTAACGATTTCAGCATCAGACAATCCATAGAATTATATAAACACAATTACACTCTTGACATATAGAAATGTCTGGTACTTCGATGTCCCGCCCCAGATGTAGCGAGGTTTGCTGATAACTACTATTCCCACTTATCGCCGGACTTGATGGCTAAGAGTTCTTGTGTTTTGTTAATTAAAAAGGAGTCTATGGGATGGCACTGACACAGTTCGGCACAAGGGTGAAAATGAAGTGGTGGTATAATTCCTTCAATGCGTGATGATAGCAACTGACTGGTAAGTTTTATTAAATCCAGTGAGGAAAAACTAGGCTCAGTCACAGTCAGGTAAATATGTACTCTCTCACAGCAGAGCAGTAAATAAAATATCGCTACTGGTACTGTTCATCTTCCAGTTTATATTACAGATTGAAATTTAATTTGATGATTTATTTAAATTGTTCTTGGGTGTGCTTTCTTTCATGTAATTATGATAGCTAGGTCGCATCGGACCGCCACAAGTTTGTATTTAAAAAATGTCTCATCAATATATCTGGAAGTTAAGAACCGAGTCTGAAAAGACATCAACATCAGAATGAATAAGGCAAGAACAGCCTTCTTTAGCCTAAACAACATCTGGAAGTCCTCCCAATACAGCACAAGCACAAAATTAAGATTATATCAGAGCTGTGTGCTTTCTGTGCTTCTCTATGGTGCAGAATGCTGGAGAGTTACAGAGAAGGAAATGTCAAAATTGTCCTCCTTTCACACAACATGCCTAAGAAAAATTCACCGAATCTTTTGGCTGAATACCATCACTAACCAAGATCTGCTTACTCGTAGCAAGCAAGAGGACATGCACACCATCATAGCTGGCAGACGCTGGAGCTGGGTTGGTCATGTCCTCAGAAGAGACCCCGATGCCATCACAAGAACAGCTATGCTTTGGACCCCTGAAGGAAAACGAAAGAGAGGCCGACCAAAAACAACCTGGCGGAGGACTGTGGAGGCTGAGATGCAGGGAATGAACCAGAGTTGGGGCACTGTACGAAGGATGGCCACCGACCGAGCAAAGTGGAATCAATTTGTTGTTGCCCTTCAAGGCGCCACTAGGCGTGATGGCTACTGATTGCTTTGACGGTCGGCGGCTAAGGATCAAAGAAAAAGAAATTAACACAAAATCCAGTGAAATAGAATGAATGAGCTAGACCACTGATCACTTTACACAATTATATTTTACCGTTTTGCACAGAAATAGAATTTACTGCATATATATATATAAATCCAGGGGAAAATCTAGCAAGATTTCAAATATAGCTAGTGCTTCTGTGAAGGTCTGGCCAACGAGTGATAAAGTGTATTTCTTCATGGTCTGTATATATCTAACTCGAATGCAAGATGAGTGGGACGTGTTAGAATTTGACACCTTTTTTAGATCTCGGTAGACTTTGGGGTTCTGACCGCCAGACTAAAGAGATATCCCGCCCCCTGGGTTCCCGTATCTCCGTTCGCTGCATCCGTTTCGGCTTTTCCGAGATCGGCCACTGCGATCGGTTCTGTGGGTAACACCGAGACGCGAAATATAGGCAAGAAACTAGCGTCGCTCGTTTCAGGGACCACTACTGCCCTTTGATAGCGCCGCTAGTCTTTCCTGAGATCCCTCCGTGCCTTTGATCGTGGTCGCTACTATCTGTTTGATTCAGGCACCGCCCCCACTGGGCCAAGTTAATGAAAATACTGCATATGATTGCTCAAGAGATGTCCATGGGCGTGATTTAGATTCTCCTTAAATCAATGCGATGACCAGAATGAACGGTAGATAAACTGTCCACATATTAATCAGCAAACGTGTTGACCATCTGTGTGGAACGGTTGCATAGCTAATGAGTCCAGGTGAAAAAATTAAATCCCGTTTGACGAAAAGTTACAATATTCGGGGGCACTGATGTTATCCAAAGGGGTCGTTACGAAGGGTCGTACCATATCATCCAACACTTCAGGGTCATTCAGGGTCGGCTGAGTTCGTCTGTCACAAAAAGCTGTGCAGCTCCATAATGGTAACATTTTACCATCTGTTCCACTCGGGAATGCAGTCCACATGAAAGAAACGTACAATATGAAACAACTGTTACACACCATCAACTATGACAAGTATAAGTGGCAGATTTGTGGTGACCTAAAGGTCATTGCCATCTTGATGGGGCTACAGCAGGGTTAAACAAAGTTTTGCTGTTTCCTCTGTCTGTAGCACAGCCGTGCCAGGACTTCCCACTACAAGAAAAAGGATTGGCCCCCAACAACAATCACTTGAACCGGGGGAAAATAATGTACTTAACGAATCACTTGTAGAATCCCACAAGATTTTGCTCCCTCCTCTCCACATCAAACTTCGACTAATGAAGAATTTTGTAAAGGCCACGGATCGAAATGGGGCAGGATTTTTATACCTTCGTGATAAATTTACAAGACTTAGTGAGGCCAAAATCAAGCAAGGTGTATTTGTCAGTCCACAGATACGTCAGCTCTTCCGAGATCAGTGTTTTGATATCCTCACAGGTGATGAAAAGATAGCTTGGAATGCTTTCCAGCAAGTGGCCACAAACTTTCTAGGAAACAATAAGGCTGACAATTACCAGGAGCTTGTAGAAACCCTCTTGCAGCGCTACGAGAGACTAGGGTGCAACATGTCTTTGAAATTACACTTTTTACTCTCTCATCTGGATTTCTTCCCTGCTAACTGCGGTGCTGTCAGTGACGAGCATGAGGAACGATTTCATCAGGACATTACTACCCTCGAAAAAGGTACCAAGGGAAATGGAATGCAGCAATGCTAGCAGACTATTGTTGGGCCCTTGTGAGAGATGCTCCAGAAACTCATTACAAGCGAAAGACAAAAAGGCGTCGCTGTGAATCATTTCCGCTATGAGCATTATTATCATATGGTATGTATATGCAAATTTGTAAACTTGTTTTATAGATATGTTTCCACAGCAGTGAAATTAGATCTACTAACACCATGAATAAAATCTATCCACATTCCTTCAACTAATTTATAACATTAAAAAGAATTCTAATTAATAACCACAGACTTAATCTATTTTATCAAATCTCATTGTAACATCACCGGCAATAAAGAGGCTGACAGATTGGCAAAGGAAGGTGGACATGTACTTCAGCCTGATGCAAGCGTAACTTTCGAGAAGGCAAAGAATTTTATCAGATAGAGAAACAAATGGGATGTAGAGCATCCAGGTCACACACAAAGTGATGAATACTACCAGCTCAACAGAGAACAAGTGGTAATCTTCAGACCGCACTGGCCACAACAGATTGAGATACCATCTATTCAACAAGCTAAAGATAGGAACTACCGATCAGTGTAACTGTGACACTGATAAAATGACTGCTGAACATCTGCTTCAAAGTTGCCCATTAAATGCGGAACAGAGAAAACGCATAAGGCCGACACCAGTACCATTTGTGAAAAAAGCTCTACGGAGTTTCAAATAGCCTCAAACTGACCACTGCTTTCTTTGAAAACATTCAAGTGGACGTCTGAGAGTGTAAGAAGAAGAAGAAGAAGAAGAAGAAGAAGAAGAAGAAGAAGAAGAAGAAGAAGAAGAAGAAGAAGAAGAAGAAGAAATACTAGAACCGGGCCACGCTAAAACTAATCTTAAAACTTCATAAAACTAATGCTAACATAAGCCTGCTCTTTGAACACTGCAATGTCCTTATTACTCAAGGCGTAGTAACATCAGGTGTCTTGTGGCTTCTTGCCTGGGTGATGTGGACTCGCGCAGGACTACATGGAGTCGTTTGCAAAATCCAACATGGCATTTACAAGCACTTGTGTTGAGAGAAATCACAAGGTGGAAAACACGAATCTCAATTTCAGGGCGTCGGGCGCTATTCCAGCCCACTCACGTTCCTATCTATGGTTGCATTAAAGGTTTTGGATATGTTTTGGTAGCCGTATCCATGACTACACAAGAAAATTGTGTATGTTGGTAGATCTATCAATGGCTAGATAGACCTATCGCTTTGCTGGTGAAACTATCCATGGTTACAGAAGAAGTATTGGGCACTTGTTGGTAACATCAAACCATTTTATAATATTCTTCCAGTTTATTATCATTCCGTACTGACCCACTCTGTCCCCACTATTTATTCCTAACTTTTTTGAATAGGATCAATGGCGAGTAGACGTGTGTAGGTAGTATGTGAAGCAGTAACAGTTGTAGTAGTTGTACTAGTAGTGCTGGTAGTAATATTAGTATTGGTTGTTGTTTGTTGATGGTGTTGTCGTTGGTGAAGACAGTTAAACATGATTAAGTTGAGGAGAGGAAGAAGAAGAGGATGTAGATAGTGATGGGTATGATGTCAATGATGATGATGATGGTAATAAAACAGTAGTAGTCGCTGTTGTTGTAGCTGTAGCAATAAATGTTGTTGTTGTTGTTATTGTTGTTGTTATAGCAGGTGATTCTGGTAGAACAATAAAGAGAACAAAATGAAGAAGAAACATTTGGAGAAGAAGCGAGTGAGGGGAGAATAAAAATAATAATGAGATGATAATGATGAATTATTACAAGGTTTATTCGTCAGCGGCTGAACTGCTTTTAACTTAAGCTAGATAATCGTGTTTTACAATAATCGTGCCTTACTAGCAAGAATATATTTATATCTGTCTAGGTCAGTGATTTTCAACCGGTGTCCTCGAAGGGTTCGCAGGTGTGCCACAAAGGTCATGGGGAAGGTCTTTAAAAAAATCGATTTAAAGAAATAGGATTTAAAAATCGTCGATTAATTTTAGAAGTAGGCTAATGTATATTTTTCATAAAAAGGTCGATAAGAATTAACACGAGTTTAATAATAAAAAAAAGTGAAAAAAAAATTAAAGTAAAATTCGAAGAACTTCCGTTCCGATTATTCCTTCCCCCCCCCCCCCCCCCCCCCCCCCCCCCCCCCCTTTCTTCATCTGGACGAGTCAACTGACATCACTGGAAAAGCTCAACTCTTAGCGTTCAACAGGTTTGTTTGTAATGGAGACATCATTAAACAATTTTTATTTTACAAACCACTTCCAGAAACAACAAAAGGCCAAGATATTCCTGATGTGTAGACAGTTATTTTAGTTCTCACGATTTGTCATGGGAATTATGCATGAGCATCTGCACGGACGGTGCTCCATCTATGTCTATGTATAGTTGCATGCCTTTGAATTAATGCTTAAAGTAACTTGTGGGAATGAAAGGATATAGTATGCAAGATAAATTACAGTGAAAGAGCAGAATGTTAAACGGGCCTGTGCGCCCAATTCTTAACCCTTCGAAAATAAAGTTCGTTCGTTCGTTCTATGTCAGGAAGCCTGAAAGGATTCTTGGCACTGCCCAAGCATCATTTCAGTGATATCTTATTTCAATAATTGGAATAATAACAAATTTGGATATGATTTTTTTTTTTTTTTTTATCTTTTGAAATCTAGATCAATATTGTTTTTAAAATAACACATGGATTAGACTTTTAGCTATTGAACTTTTAAGCACAATCTTAATACTCGTTTTTATCTTTTTACGAAAAAATATCTCGTTAAAAACTGTTGACTTTCCTAGACAATTTTAGCACCTTGTTCAGTGGGCCGTGAGCTGAGAAAAGGTTGAAAATCACTGGTCTAGATATCTAATTCCAACTAATAAACAATGTTTCCAATCATTTAAAAACAGGCACCGCATTGCATTGATAAGATTCTTATCTACATAAACGTGTACATTTTTTAAACATCGTTTTGCATAGGCTGTTTTAAACAACCAGTTCCTCTAACTTACTTTAAAAATGGCGATACCCTCTTGTGTGGTTTTTCTTCTATGGTTCATGATTTCTGGAAGCTCAGGTAAGGATAACAACAACAACAACAAGCCTAGCTGAATATTTCGCGTGTCTTTCGAAGACGTAAGTAATGATAATTTCAATGTTAATGTTGATCCTACTTTCTTGATACAGTGGGTCCTATCTCATTGCAAGATGTGCATTATCTACAGAACACGTACACAGCCTGTCAACCCAAGTCAGACAGCTTACTTCCGAGGTGAACGAAATCAAACAAAGGTTACCGGTTGACAAGAAAGCACTACCAACAACAAAAACCCATCAGTCAGATGCGAGGAAACCCCAGAAGGCTACGAAAGTGTGAAACATACGATCGGCGATATGATAATAATACAACAACAAATCAAAGTAAACACAGCAAAGTTGACCGAAATGAAAAGGGAAAATGAGGAAATCAGGGCATTATCGAAATAATAGATAAAACAACACAGAGATACAACCAACCATAAAAGGAAAAATCATTAACTTAAATACTTATGGAAATTCTGCCGACAAAAATTAACAAAACCCTTCAACAGCTGGAGATAAGGAAGATGACATAACAGGAAACACCATAAATAAACACAAACAGGATAGACTCAGAGCACACTCGGTTCTACATGCTAGCTAGTAGTCCTTTTAAGGACTTGTCTATCTCAGGGCTGCCAGCAAACTAGCGAGAAAATGTGGGAAAACAGCAACAACACGTCTGCCAAAAAGAACACAAACTGATCGACAAAAAAAATCACAATATTGAGAACAAGCAAACGAAATGACGACTACAAACAGCAGCTAGAGGTCCTTCTCATGACCAGCCCCTTTTGTGTCTAGCATCGGCATAGCATCAAAAATTGAAACACACTATATACCCCAATTATAACCTAAAGGTTGAACAGGGTGTCAAAGCTCTATAATAGAGGAATAAGAGCAATGCAGCGAAATATGAACAACCAATGCTAAACAAGACATCTTAATATCTTCCATCTACGCTGTCTAAGCCACATCCTTAGTATTTCATTGAAGGATAAAATAACAAAGGTCGAGGGCGTGTCATGTGTTGGTCTTCAGAGCATGTATACACTGCTTAGACAGCGCAGACTAATCTGGATTGGCCATGTCCGATGCATTCGGAGGACCGCAGCAGACGTTCAGAGAATGTTTGCAAGAGAGACATGAAGACGCTGGACATAAATCCAGTAACCTGGGAGGATGAAGCTGCTTATCGCAACAAGTGGCAATTCTCTATTTGGAGCTACCTGAGATTGTGCGAAAAGAAGCTCTCACAAGAAGAAGGGAAAAGAAGCTCTCACAAGAAGAAGGGAAAAGAACTTGCCGAAAGGAACACCAGGAAAATAAAAAACGGCTGAGGGCTATAACCACAGTGGCGCATTCCCATAGTCAGTTATGACTTAAAGGGGATACTACCACTACTACTACTACTAATATCACTATTACTATTACTACAACTAGTACCAGTTCTACTACTATTACTACTGCTGCTGCTACTACTACCGCCACTACTACTAAAACTACTACCACCACAAACATGATTCACATCAATAAAACTACTACAACCATTACTACTATTACTACTGCTGTTACTACTACTACTACCACCACTATAGCTATCACTCCAACAATTACTATTACAACTAACACCACTTCTACACAAGTGAATATTTCTACACCACATCAACAACAGAATGAACAAAGCAAGAACAGCCTTTTTTAGTCTAAACAACATATGGAAGTCCTCTCAGTACAGCACAAGCACAAAATTAGGATTATATCAGAGCTGTGTGCTTTCTGTGCTTCTCTATGGCGCGGAGAGCTGGAGAGTTACAGAGAAGGAAATGTCGAAATTGTCCTCTTTTCACACAACATGCTTAAGAAAAATTCTCCGAATCTTTTGGCCGAATATCATCACCAACCAAGATCTGCTTACTCGGAGCAAGCAAGAGGACTGGCAGACGCTGAAGCTGGGTTGGCCATGTCCTCAGAAGAGACCCCGATGCCATCACAAGAACAGCTATGCTATGGACCCCTGAAGGAAAACGAAAGAGAGGCCGACCAAAAACAACTTGGTGGAGGACTGTGGAGGCTGAGATGCAAAGAATGAACCAGAGTTGGGGCACCGTACGAAGGATGGCCGCCGACCGAGCAAAGTGGAATCAATTTGTTGTTGCCTTACAAGACGCCACCAGGCGTAATGGCCACTGACTGCTTTGACGGTCGGCGGCTAAGGATCAAAGAAGAAGAAGAAGAAGACCACTTCTAATATTACTACAACTACCACCACAACTACTATTACAACTACTACCACTACCGCTACTAGTAAATACTGCTACTACCCCTACTACTGGTATTACTAAAACAACTCCTACTACCACCACCACCTGTACTGCTATTACTACGCCTCCATCCACCCATACTACTACCACAACTACTACTACTATCACTTCCACGACCACTACTTCTATTACTGCAACAACAACAACTACTACTACTACCACCACCACTACTTTTACTACCACTACTACTAATTACTACTAAAACTACCACTATTACTACTACAAAAATTATAACTACCACCACCACCTGTACTACTGTTACTACACCTACATCCACCCATACTACTACCATCACTACTACTATTACAACGACAACTCCTACTATCACTTCCACCACCACTACTTCTATTACAGCAACTACTACTACTACACCACTACTACTATTACTACAACTACTTCTACTATTACTACCACTACCACTATATTTAACAACCACTGCTAATAATACTACTACCATTTGTCTGTTACCATTCCACTTCATTCGAATAACGGCTGAGATTTCTTCTTTCTCATCTCGTTACGTTTTCTTTTCATAAGTAATCATTTAATTGTCTTTGCCATCAACAAAATCTGCTAAATTTCTCTCAGCTGATGTTGAGCAGTGTCACGAAGGATGGTATCTTGACAACGGCTCCTGTTACACCTATGGAGAATCTCGTGTCTCGTGGGCAAATGCCCAGGTATACGTGTCTACCCATATGTGACTAAATTTTATGAATATATAAAAGTCACTTTTCTTGATAGTAGACACTTCCTTAGTTATCAAGTACACAGGGTTTTTGTCTTCATTTTTATTATTATTATTTCTGTGTTTTCAATTAGTTGACCTTATATTACATTTTATTTTATTAAGAAGATTTTTTTTTAAAATAATAATATTATGTATTTATTTTCAAAATTCCTGCAATTAATTTACAATGACAGCTTTTTATAATTTTAGACCTTTGGCCAACCAACAGCGTAATGCTGAATTCGCATTATAAACAGTTGATCGCTTATTACGTAATAAGCGATCAACTATATATATAGTTACTATATGTGTGTGTGTGCAAGTACATACGTAGCACTGTAGTTAGTTTTATAAACGAACAAGGCAGACCGTTTCGAAATTACCCTTAGCCAGCCAAATACGAAACTGAGAGGGGACATGTAGAAAAGCCATGAGGACATGACGAAAGACACGTCAAAAACGTGGAATAAATTAATATATAGTTAACAGACCACCAGGCTCACTTACAGGCCAAAACATCAAACTTGAACACGTTCCAGAGTTCAAATACTCGTACTATGGACAACATTTCACAGAAAATAGAAGATTAGACACTGAAATGGAAACAAGATACCAAAAAGCAAGTGCAGTGACTTACCAACTGTTACCACTACTCTAATACCAGAATGTCCGTATGGAAACTAAATGACAACTGATAAATGGTGTATTTTTACCAACTCTACTTCAGTTTCAAACATGATCTTCGCCATGATCGCGCAAGGAAACTCACTTCTTATGTTTTAGAAAAACCCTAAACTGTTATTGGGAGAAACATAATGAGAAATGACATCAGAAAAATTGCATTAATTACATCTGGTATCAGATAAAGAGAGAGACAAAATTAAGTGGTTTGGCTATCTCATGACAAAATGAAGCCAGGTAAATTACCACTACGCGCTTACAACAGTAGAAGATCCGGGTTCAGAGCTCGGAGAAGACCGAGTGGCAGCTGGATACACAACATCACAGAAATCCTACAACAACATGAGCTCACAGCAATCAATGCAAGGAACTTAGCTCAAACACGCAAACTCCAGCTCCCAACTACAGTTACATGCTAAGTGTGCAATGAAAACGTAAAGTAAGTAATTAATTCATCATCATGTGACGTATTCTTTCCAGAACGTTGTCTCCATTACAGCTGCTCTGAACGCATCACGATTCTGAGCAAGTCGACCTGCATCAGCCAAAGAAAGTTCAGACTCTCTGTGATGTCCTGGGTTCACCGTCGTCTAGGTCGACTCCTTCCCCTTTTTCCAGGGACCATGCCTTCCATCACTATTTTTTCCAGACTTTTATGTTTTTTTATATGACAGAAAAATTTCAGCTTCCTTATTGCGATGGTATTTAGGAGCCAATGTTCCTGTACGTTTAGTGAGTGCAGTACTTCTCTGTTGGTCTTTTTTTCTGTCCAGGGTATTCTCAACATCCTTCTGTAGCATTTCATTTCGAATGATGTAACTTTTTTTGCAACTGTTTTATTGAGTGTCCAAGTCTCGCAGCCGTATGTTGCTACTGGGAATATACATGCTCTGATCAGTTGTAACTTTGTTTCTTTGCTTGTGCTTTGCCATAGGTTTTTCATCTGCATTAGGTCATGTGACTCAATTGCAAGTCTTCTTTTAATTTCTACTGCACAGTCGCCAGAGCTGTTGATGATTGTTCCTAAGTATTCGAATTCATTAATTAATTACTGTCAAGAGACTAGTATAGCGTGGGTTTATCAACATCATCATATAAATATAATACTATATCAACAACCAGGCTCATGTGTTAGAGGTATGACCACAACTACACTATCTGACACAAACTCACCATAACACCGGCAGCAGGTAAGTTCCCTCTTGAATGACTCTACTCGTACACACACAAAGAAATGCAATACATGATGCACCACGAATGCCAATGACTTGCGATACACTGTATCTCAACATATTAGCCAAAATGATCAATGACATAGTCTAACCAGCAATCGCCATGACTATCACTCACAGGCGCAATGCACTACTTACAAAGCACAGTAAGTGATTACAAATAAATGATCTCCAGGAGAAAATCACTAGGAACCACAATACCAATCTAGTGACCACTCAATTACTCCTGAACATATGCACGCATCAATAAGAATGAACCAACTGGCATCCGTAGACTTCCCAGCACAACTGCTGACAGAGGCAACCAAAAATCACGTCCTTCACAGAACGACGGCCATCGCAAAAATGATCTTTGCGCCAAACCGATTTTTCCGGCTTCCGCTCTAGCCCAAAACCGGCTGGACGGGTATTGTCACTCTCCAGTGTGGCCACTGTAAAATTTAGTGAATGTTTCCCTTATGACATCCCCCCCCTCCCCCCCCCCCCACCCCCCTTAAGAAAGAAAACGCAGTTTTCTTCCATTGGAGGAAGCACGCCCACTACCCACTAGAGTAAGGGCGAACCAAAATGCCAAGAAAGCACCTCCTCTTACAAATAAGGAATGCCAGAGTTGATCAACACCATTGTCATACATGCCTTCTCACACACTAGACCTAAAGAAGGAAACATGTACAAATACCCCCAGGTACTGCCAGCCGTGAAAAATACCAACGAATTACTAATCCTGGAATAGTTTACACATAATGCATGTTACACAAAATCGGTATACTTAATTGTCCCCAAACAGCAACACGTCATCGTATAAATAATCATCTCTCACAATCTGGTTGTAGATATACGATAATATTATCTATGTACGCATCGAGTACAACTTCATAAATATTGCCTTTATGGCAACAAAAATAATACATTGTATACCAACATATATCATCATGAAATATCAATGTAAATAGTCATAATACATTTCTTTCATACGTTCCAATAACTACTCTCCTCGGATGTACGTCTCACACAGACTATAACTGTCCAATCATTTTACAACCTGGACAAGACATCTGCTACCACATTATATACACCCTGAATTGGTAAAATAGTGAAGTTAAATTGCTGTAGCAATAATGCCCAGCGTGTCAATTTAGCACTTGTCGATTTAGCCGACTGCAAAAATAGCAATGGTTTGTGATCTGTTTGGAGTAAAAAATGCGCCCCCAACAGATATCGTGTCAACTTAGACACCGCCCAGATAATCGCAAGACACTCCCTTTCGATTGTGGAATATCTGGTTTTCGCTGGCAACAGCTTCCTACTGACGTACAACACTGGATGAAGCGATCCTCCATGCTCCTGCATAAGACAGACCCCAATGCCTACCGATGAAGCATCAGTGTGCAGTATCAGCGGTCTGTGAAGATCTGGCAATCTCAAGATGGGTTTTTCAGAAAATAGTTTTTTAATCTTGTCCAATGCATCTTTACATTCATCATCCCATTTTATTTTGTTGGGCTCCCCTTTTTTGGTGAGTGCCGTAAGCGGCTCAGCCAACGACGAAAAATCTGGGATGAATTTATTATAGAAACTGATTAGACCTAATAAACTCTTTACCTGCCTCTTAGTTTTCGGCGTTTGGAGCTGTAATATCTTTTAAACCGTGCTATCTTCAGGTTTCATGATGTTATGGCCAACTACATGGCCTAAGAAGCTCAGCTCTGCATACCCAATGGACACTTTGCTCGGGCGAGCAGTGAGTCCATGTGCCTTCAGGCACTTGAGCACGGTAAACAGCCCATCCATATGCTGTTCCCATGTTTTGTGGAAAATGCGGATATCGTCGATGTATGTAATAACATCGTCTCTGTGCCCTAGTAGCTTCCTCATCGTTCTTACAAAGGTGGCGGAAGCATTCACTAACCCGAAACACATGTAATTGAATTGAAATAGACCTCGTGGGGTAGCAAACGCCGTAAGAGGTTTTGCAGCCTCAGCCAATGGCACCTGCCAGCATCCTCTCGCTAAGTCTAACTTTGTAAAACATTTAGCATGGGAAAGTTTGGTCAGAAGCTCTTCCTGGTTGGGCATAGGCTCTGCATCGACTATCGTTATACTATAGAGTTTCCGAAAATCAATACACACTCTGAGAGCCCCGTTCTTCTTCTTAACCACCAACATGGGGATAGAATACGGGGATTCTGAGGGAGCGATGATATTTAACCGAACCATTTAATCAATCTCTTTTTCGATCACCGCTTTATAATGAAGTGGTAGAGGGTAAGGCTTAACTCTGATAGGCTGGTTATCAGTTAAAGCTATCTCGTGAACTATTAAGTCTGTTTTACCCGGCAAATCCGTAAGTACGTCATCGAAATCCCTCAGTATAGCATCAACCTGAGCCCTCTGACTATCGGTTAAATCTGGACACACTGACACGTCGGTCCAAGATTCGGAAGGAGTTATCGGCACGAGAGACAGCTGTAAGTTGCCATCGTTACAACTGTCTTCGGCGCTATCTATTACCACCGCCGCCGCTACTTCCGGCCGTCGCGTACCCACGGCCTCAACAACCGAGGACAGCTCGGGAGGACGCTCCACGTATGGTTTGAGGATGTTCACGTGGAACACCCTCTCCTTCTTTCTAACCTCTACAACGTAGTCGACATCGGTTACCTTCTTGTGAATACGGAATGGCCCTTGCCAGGAGATGCTCAACCTATCTTCTTTTGTAGGCAAAAGCAGCCACACTTCATCCCCTGGTTGAAATGATATAAGCTTAGTACCTCGGTTTGCATACCGGCGGTACTGAATACCCGCATGGGTCAAGTTTTCCCGCGCTAATGCACAGGATCTAATTATTCTCTCATGTAGATGTACGACATAATCATACGCGGATACTACCGCTCCGTCTACGTGTTTACCTACCAGCCAGTCCTTTAGTACGTGCATTGGACCCCTGGGATTTGCACCATACAGCAATTCGAATGGCGAGAAGCCCGTACTCTGGAATAAGCTTCCCTGTGGGCGAACAACACGGCTGGAAGGTACCTATCCCAATCCTGAGGGAATTCGGCAGTCACCTTTGCCAGCATATGTTTTAATGCGCCGTTAAGGCGTTCACAAACCCCGTTCGACTGTGGATGGTAGGGAGAGGTGACTGTAGGCGAACAACACGGCTGAAAGGTACCTATCCCAATCCTGAGGGAATTCGGCAGTCACCTTTGCCAGCATATGTTTTAATGCGCCGTTAAGGCGTTCACAAACCCCGTTCGACTGTGGATGGTAGGGAGAGGTGAAAGACTGGGAAATCCCCAGCAATTTAGTTATTTCAGACATTTCGTGGGAAATAAATTGCGTCCCCCTGTCAGAGAGTATACACTCTGGGAACCCGAAGCGACTGTATAACAGCTGAAGTGCTTCCGCTACTGCCTGCGAGGTAATAGATCGCATAGGCACTGCCTCTGGCCACCTGGTACACAAATCTACCATAGTAAGAATGAACCGAAACCCTCAGTCGGACGTAATGGACAATGGGCCTATGATATCAACTACAACCTTCTGAAACGGGCGAAGTGCCAGGTCTACTGTCTGGACCGGAGCCTTTGGCGACAGTCCCTTGTGAGACATCTGTTGACAAACAACACAAGACCTACAGTATGCCTTGATGTCTTTATTGAGTGCTGGCCAGTAAAATTGGGAGAGAACTCTATATTGAGTCCTAGACACTCCCATATGGCCAGCAAAAAGACAGTCATGTGCTAATTCCAGCACCTTTGCTCTCCACTGGCTTTGCACCACCACTTGACGTATGAGTTGCTGTTGTTTCTCAAAACAGCGAGTTAAGATCTGGTCCTTATACTCAAACCAGTATCGTGCTGTTTTGGTCTGTTTAACGTCTTTCG
Source organism: Oreohelix idahoensis (assembly GCA_024509875.1). Classification (NCBI taxonomy): domain Eukaryota; kingdom Metazoa; phylum Mollusca; class Gastropoda; order Stylommatophora; family Oreohelicidae; genus Oreohelix; species Oreohelix idahoensis. Next base: position 142,559 of record JAMPIV010009022.1, read on the forward strand.
TTTTCGCTAATTCTAACAACCGTATTAGCGTTTTGTCTGCTTCTTGTCCCTTTGCAAAATTACCGACCGAAACGTCTCGCACACCTAACACCTCATCTACCGTTGATGGAACATGAGGAGCCTCGGGACTATCAATCTGCTCCTGCCATCTTACCTGTGCTCTAGTTAGCACTGCATTAGCTACTACACCCCTATTACTTTCCCATTCGCGTATCTCTTCCGGTGTGCAATTTCGAACTCCTTGCACGTTACCAATAATTTCACTGACAAACAACATTTTTCTTTCTTATATAAGAATAAGTGTTCTTAGGTCAGTTTCTTGCGCTGATTTCAAATTTGAAATCCGTTTATCTCTATCACGTCGGGTTCTTAAGATATTTGTGAATAAATATATTTTTGGGAAACCGTTATTTGCTCCGTTTCATTTTTACTATATAACTTTTTTAAAATTAATAAAATGCAAAATAATTCTACTTTTTATACTGCTAAAAGATGCATAACATATGTTACGTTATATTTCAAATAGTTACTGTATTTTGAAATAATTCTGAGTGAAATATGGCTTCTAGAAGTTGTAGAAATTCGGCTGATCTGTTCTGTTACGTGTGCGGATATTTTACCGATCGTGTTCACCAGAAAAAACTTTACACCATTGCTAAAGAAAGCATATGAACTTTATTTCGATTCGAAAGTTGATGATGCAAATAAATCTTGGAAGCCAAATGCAGTTTGTTCGACTTGTGCAAATACATTGGCAGGTTGGTTACGAAAATCGCCGAAGCATAAGTCAATGCCTTTTGGAGTTCCAGTAATATGGCGTGAACCGACAAATCACGCTACTGATTGTTACTTCTGCTTGACAAATATCTATGGTTTCACTTTTAAAACTAGAAAGTCTGTGGTTTATCCAAATATTGAATCGGTTTCGAAACCAGTGCCTCATGATCCAATCACGTGTCCGATCCCAGTTCCACCATAACAATATCCGTTGGACGTGAATGAATCATCAGAAAGTTATAGTTTACCTGCTTTAGAAACTAATTCTGACTCGGATTATATACCGGTGAATGATGGTGTTCACTTAATTAACCATTCAGATTTTTCAGATCTAATACGTGATCTCGCTCTCACCAAAGGACAAGCGGAATTACTCGGTTCGCGACTCAAAGAATGGAATCTTTTAGCGCCCAATACTCCGATATCTAAATTTTGTTATAGACACAGAGAACTTGTTCAATACTTTGAGATGGATGATGACATTTGCTATTGCAAAGATGTAAAAGGTCTAATGGTGCACCTCGGTCATGAGCACATAGTCAACGAATGGCGACTTTTCATCGACTCTTGCAAGACTAGTCTAAAAGCCGTGTTATTGCATAATGGAAATTTATTTTCATCAATTCCAGTCGCCTACTCTGTTCATATGAAAGAAACTTATGACAATATGGCTATACTTTTGGCAAAAATAAAGTACAATGACTACCAATGGCGGATTTGTGGAGACCTAAAGGTCATTGCAATTCTCACGGGCATGCAGACTGGGTATACTAAATTTTGTTGCTTCCTATGTGAATGGGACAGCCACAACAGACAGGAACATTATGCAAGAAAGGTGTGGCCTATCAGGGATCGTATGCAGCTCAGGCATAAAAATGTAATACACGAGCCATTAGTTAACAAAGACAGCATCATTTTACCACCGTTACATATAAAGTTGGGGCTCATGAAGAATTTCGTAAAAGCGTTAGATAAAATGAGCAAAGCTTTCACTTATCTTCGAGAAAAGTTTCCGCAAATTAGCGATGCAAAGATAAAGGAAGGTATCTTTGTAGGACCTCAGATTAGGAAAGTTATTGCAGACAAACAATTCGAGAACTTGTTACATGGTAGTGAACTTCGCGCATGGATGGCATTCAAATCGATCATCGATAACTTTCTGGGAAATCACAAATCTGTCGACTATGTGCATATTGTTAAGCAGTGCATAGATGCATACAGAATTATGGGCTGTAACATGTCCCTCAAAATCCATTTGCTCGATTCACATCTTGACTTTTTCCCTGACAACCTTGGCGAAGTCAGCGATGAACATGGAGAACGATTCTATCAAGATATTGCCGTAATGGAGTCACGTTATCAAGGACGGTGGAGTGTGACCATGCTTGCCGATTATTGTTGGATGCTTCATCGCGATGTACCACATGCCATTCACCGACGAAAGTCGACTGCAAAGAAATTCAAGCCTACATAACTGTTATACTTCTTGTACAAATGATGTTGTAATACTGTATGCGTTGTTAAAAAACTTCAATTGCGTATTTCTAGAGATCCCGACCTAATAGAGAAAAACGGTTTGCAGATTTAAAAACAGCGCATTAAAATTGACCAGAAAAACATTGAAATGTTAGAGAAAGGAAAAAAAAAATTTTTTTTGTTAGCCAGTGTAATTAAGTCTGCCACTGGTTTGTTCAGGACACACGCATGCACCTTTCCTGTCAAGAAGGGGGTTTGTATGTCCACAATGGCTATGGGGTAATATTCTACATTACCCCCAAAGGTGATGCATCTGACTGTCTTATCTGTCAGGCATGACTCCTCGATGCAGGAGCGACGTACCCCTATGGTAGTACATCCCGTGTCCCTAAGTACGGACACCTTTCTCGACTGCACCGACCCTGTCCAAAGTTCGAGTTTTCCACCTTCCTCCAGGGACGATAGGCAGGGTAAAGTGTGCCCACAAATCAACAATGGTTTTCCATCTGGTAGAAACAACTGTCTGCACCCCTCGCAGTCTTCCTTATTGATAGTGTCTAGCACGCATGCAACATTAGCATTCTCTGGCTTAGACTTAGCTACTGGGTAAATGACCTGTGCCCTCGCAATGGTGGCACTTAACTTCTTTCCTATCCTTGTTAGGACTATGATATGGAGACGAACGCGTATCGGAGTCCGAACCTCGACTATCCGCCGATCTATTTCTATGTTTGTACCCTTTACTTTTATAAAATGACTTGTCCTTATTTTTCAAGTCTTGAAACCGCACCTGTTTTCGCGTTTGGAAATTTTCTCCATCGCTATCGCTACCAGATTGTCTACTATATCCTCTGTACTGAAAGCGTCGTTGCGGTCTAAAATTTATGTAACTGTCTTTGCCTGATTCGTAAGGGCGGAGTGACCTGTCAAATCTTGACCTCATAGACCTGTCGGCACTACTTGTACGGCGTTGCCATGGCCGCTGCACTTTTCCGACCCCGGCAACTAACGCATCAGACAGACCTGACTTCTGAATGGATTTGCCCGGATGGGCCAGGACATAATGGTGCCCTAATTGGGCCATGGACTCAATGTCCTTTGGTTGACGTTCCTGAAAGAACGCCACCAGATCACTTGAACACGAAGACAAAACTTTGTCTCGTAGCACCAAGTCAAGCAAGCCATTAAAATCCTTTGTTATCCCTTCCATTTCGATCCATCTATTTAGAAGAAGTTTGATCTTTGAGATAAAATCCTCGAAGTCTTGGTCTGAGCTAGGCATCGCATTCTTAAAGCGCGTCCAGTAGCCGTCAGCAGTCAGACGGAACCTCCGGAGCAATCTCTCCTTCACTTTGTCATAATCAGCCCTTTCCTCTACGGGGAGGCTATAAAAAGTCTCCATCGCGGGCCCCACTAGCAGTGTTGACAAAATAGATGGCCACTGATCCCTATCAGCCTTATAGGCCACACATTCGGCCTCAAATCTTTCCAAAAAGAAATCCAAACTATCAATTTTCTCGTTGAAATTAGGTAGACGCAGCCTAAAAGGACGATGAGCCCCACCAGAAGTTGAGCTCTGACCACTCGCACCCACTTCTAACTTCTTCAATTGTAACTCCTTATCCATCATTTTTTCTTCCAGAGCTATTCTCATTCTCTCCTTCTCTAACTCTGACTCTATCTTCTTTTCTTGCAATTCCCTCTCTTCTTTCATCTTCTTTTCTTGTAATTCTCTCTCTTCTTTCATCTTCTTTTCTTGCAATTAACTCTCTATCTTCTCTCATTTTCTTTTCTTCGAATTCTCTCTGTTTCCACTCACTTTCTTCTTTCATCTTCTTTTCTTGTAATTCTCTCTCTTCTTGCATCTTCTTTTCTTGTAATTCTCTCTCTTCTTTCATCTTCTTTTCTTGTAATTCAAATTCTTTTCTTTTTAGCTCTAACTCTTCAGCTCGAGCATCTCTTAGAGCATTTTGTTTATCAATTCTCTCCCTCTCTTCCTTCTCTTTCAAAGCTTTTTGATTTTCGACAGAATTGAATTCTGCCTTGGCAAATTCCACCAATTCTTTTCCTGTGTACCCGGCTTGCGTGCCAATCCGCATGCAAGTATCAATAGCCATGATGTACACTAGTAGTTCTCCCTATTAAATTTAGTATAAATCTCTACAATACAATTACTCCCCTGTATATATTGCACTTAAGCCAGCAGACAAATTTCTACTTACAATAATATTCAGTAATAGTAATGGTAAATAATGATATCACTTCATAAATTTACGCACATATATATATATATATATGTACATGAAAGTAAATATCACCTCGTAGTTTATTATGTAAATATAATTCACCTTTATGTTATGGTCTTACTACAGACTCACTTAGCCTCTTGGCTACGTTCTCACCATTTGTGCAAATCATGTCTTTCTGACCCCTTATTCTCTACTATATCCTCAATCGAACTTACAGTAGTCGATAGTTGAGTAATCACAACTTCCGTATACTTTGACAACAAAATATCAAATTATAATGGTCGTTACTTGTATACAACACTTTATGATACTGTGACAACACTGTATCAACTTCCCATAGTCACTAGTTGTATAATAACACTTTATGAAACTCTATGGTGCTACGACACCACTATATCAACTTAGTCACCAATTAGATTCTTCTTCACAGTCTTTACTGTCACCCACACTGGTGCTATAATCCAATACCCCTCTAATTATTACTAAACTCAATACTCTCTGTTAAGCAAGTAGTTCTTATGCAAAATGGACACAAATGTGGACTACACAGATGAAAGAAACATACACATCACTCCACGAAAACAAAATTCCAGTCACGAGGAAATACAAAGAGAAGAGATAGATTAATATCTACACTGCGTGACTGAGCACGAATGAAAACAAGGGCAACCTGTAAACGTATTTACAAGATTGAAAGATAGGACAAAAGAACACACCACTTAAACGGAACGCAAGAAATACTGAATGTAGACGACACTATAAATACACACCCCAGAAATACCGCTAACACCAACAGAGCTCGGAATGTTATGCAGGGCAGCCGCAGGAAATTCGTCTGCCAGACTCCACCACAGAACAAACACAGCCACAACCTAATAGAATTGGTCCAATCCAATCTTTTCCTAAGAAAGGCCAAAACTGGATTACACTCACACACCAATACACTATAACACCAAAACACAACGAAAACCACACTCAACAATGAGGTGCTAGAAGGTAACTCTTCCACCAAGCACTATCTTCACCTCAGTGAGAATAAATTAAGTACCCAAACATTAAATTATTACTATAATGTATCAAAATATATAATACAGATAATTCTAAACTATAAGGAACACAGAGCAAGAAGTCACACTTACGCAATAAAGAAATGTTAAAACATGAGGAAAGAAAACAATAACAAACCGAGAAGCAAATACAAAAAACAGCACTACACTATTTACCATGTGAAAGTAACTAATAGATATAATCAGTAAAGAAGACAGACAATAACATTAAATTATCAGAGAAAGAAGAAAATATTAATATAACATATAATACATAAACATGCAAACAATAACTTATCTGAAGCTCCAACGGCGCTTGAGCAAGCAGAATCCTCAGCACTGACGATGATAATGATCACAGAACGAACGAAACTTCACACTAGGACACGTAAAATCCAAACGAATATAAGTCCAGGAATCACTTCACTGTCAAATCTGAGTGACATAGTATACCACGGTGCTCACACAGCACTGTCTATATTATCAATGGAAATGTCTACTTCTTCAAAGTTCAGCTACACGGCTTATAACACAGTATCAGGTAAGTCCGCAAGTCACCGAGCACAACACATTCACCCGTAGTTGGGCAGTACTGGATTAACAGGCACGTCTGCGTTGACCGGCACTGTCACTGTCGTTGTCTTAGGAAGGTCACGTCAGAGCTTATTTATCCTTGGGTGGGCACATCAATAAAGGCAGGTCACAGGGATGGCATCAGCACGACCCCAGGACAGTGTACTCTGGACCCCTACAGATCAGCAAGCTTCGCACCTCAGGGCAGTAACACTCGCAGTCTATTGCCCAGTAACAGGCGCAGGTAGGTAGCAGCAAGAGTCTGGCTGAAAAGTTCCTTCATGCGGCGGAAACAGGACAACTGGCCTACAGCCAAAACACCCTAACAATCCTCGTCAGCCTATGTGAACTTAAAAGTTCATACAGGTACTCCACAACAACTCCTAACCCTTCTACGGTAACACTCAAAGCTACAGTGAATCAAGCAGGATAGCGCAACAACCGAAGTTGTCTCCCAGCCCTGTTGAACACGTAACTTTGCTCCGCGGGGAGCCCCGAATGTTACCACGAAATCGAGAAGACTACCTTGCTATCTAACTATTTAAAGCCTGACTTCACTGCACCTCTATTACAAACACTTGACACATATTTCAGCAATGCTTGCCAAACTAACCGCCTTTACATACTATATGACCCACTAACAACACCTGTCACTCCGTTGCTCCAGCTGAATCAATGTTGCCAATCACCAAACAAACTCAGAGATACGTCAAACTGACCCGTCTGACGCACATTGTAACAACAGCTTAATACTTCAATAATCGTACACAACCCAGCAACGATACCATAACAAACAACTAGAAACTTAACAACGTCTTATTTCACCGTGTATGGACTGAAATATACTGACAAAATAGCCATTCCCGCTGTGATACTGGAAAGTAGGTCAGCCCTGGAAATCGAGGTCAGATAAAGACCGTAAACAAGACACTAACAGATCGACACATACACTGGGCACTGAAATGTAAACAACTCACACAGTGAGTTGCAGAAAATATGAAGGCGCTAACACAGTAGCTTTACTAACCTTCTAACACTCTGTGTGTACAATAAATTAATGCCTGACTGACACAAATGCAAGCACTACGGCTTTACGTGCAATACTATTACGTTTAAAGTCAACTTGCTGGGAACAATTACTATAATACGCAGGCCCCATGGCCGAAAAGATTGTACGCTATAGATATCAGCAAAATATACTCAAAATGCAAGCCTCCCGGCCTCTAACTCACCGGATAAGAGCCTCCCAGATGTCAAGAGACTAGTATAGCGTGGGTTTATCAACATCATCATATAAATATAATACTATATCAAAAAACAGGCTCATGTGTTAGAGGTATGACCACAACTACACTATCTGATACAAACTCACCATAACACCGGCAGCAGGTAAGTTCCCTCTTGAATGACTCTACTCGTACACACACAAAGAAATGCAATACATGATGCACCACGAATGCCAATGACTTGCGATACACTATATCTCAACATATTAGCCAAAATGATCAATGACATAGTCTAACCAGCAATCGCCATGACTATCACTCACAGGCGCAATGCACTACTTACAAAGCACAGTAAGTGATTACAAATAAATGATCTCCAGGAGAAAATCACTAGGAACCACAATACCAATCTAGTGACCACTCAATTACTCCTGAACATATGCACGCATCAATAAGAATGAACCAACTGGCATCCGTAGACTTCTCAGCACAACTGCTGACAGAGGCAACCAAAAACACGTCCTTCACAGGACGACGGCCATCGCAAGAATGATCTTTGCGCCAAACCGATTCTTCCGGCTTCCGCTCTAGCCCAAAACCGGCTGGACGGTTATTGTCGCTCTCCAGTGTGGCCACTATAAAATTTAGTGAATGTTTCCCTTATGACAATTACCAAAAAAAATAGTAATTAACAGAGAGAAATATCAACCAAAGAAACGCTGCAATGGCGATGAAACGTAGAAATGCACGGATAAATTAAACAGGGACCTGCGGGCAAAGACTTCCGTATTTCTCGATTCTATCATTTTTTTTATTTTTTTTTTACATTTTAACGTCACTGAAATTAGGAGTGCCGTCTACAATGACTCAATGGCGTCGTATAAATCAACGGCTAAAGAAAGATGAGGAAAGGGTAGTCCTGGTACTGAAAGGAGATAGACAGAAAGGGTGTGTAATGAAGATAAGGGGATATCTTGCAAAATTGTTAATACCAGTATATACTTTAAAGAAACATAGGCTACGTCAGAACACAAAGTTACTCTATATTGTTCAATTTATTTACGTTAATAAATGTATTTCATTTAAAATACGTTATCGTCGGTTCTAAGTTTCAGCTACCATAAAAATTAAATAAATAAATACTCATAAACAGGTAATAACAGGCACTGATATGAAACAAAGAAGTAGAAAACTAGACGACAGAACACCATCAGAAATGATAGGTTTACTAGGGACTCGAACCCCTGTTTATGTGTATTTATTTATTCATTTCTCTTCTTCTGTGTTCGCACTCAGACTTCTACATTAATGACTCTAATAAAAGCAGTACTCAGCTCAAGGTCTCTGACATCTTCTTCCTCGTTCGCCCTCAGACTTCTACATTAATGACTCTAATAAAGGCAGTTGTCAGCTCGAGGTTCCTGACATCTCCAACCAGTTGTTCGTAAAGAGAAGTTGGTTGTTGCCATATTCCACTACGTTCACTGCTGTAAGTTGGGCAGGATTGGAGCACTTGTTCTGCTGTCATCGGGCTGATGCCACAGCAGCAGAGATTTGTTGGACCAATCCTGTACTTGTGATATAGATGGCACCTCACCTCAACCTATTGTGACCAGTGCGTAAGCAGAAAAATGATGATCTAGCCTGGCCTAGATATCTGGTGATAGGCATCATCGTTTATGTGACCTGTGTGTTCTCTGTCCCATTTGGACTTAAATACGGCTTTCATAGTTGTTTAAACCATTTCATGAGTTGTCTATATATCGTTTTGTGTCAGCGCTCTCCCGTCTTTATTTATTTAATGTTCACAGACCTAGGGGGTTCTATCTTTAAAAACAAAATGGCCAATTATCGGTATAATTAATGAACTAATAAAACAACGCAATAAAATAGGATAAAATGTCAGTACATTGTTCTCTGTTTAAATGTTTGTTTAAAATTTATTCTAGCATTTCTTTATTCTTCCGGTTTTTTTAATGTTTTATTTTTCTTGTTAATGATTTAGTTTGGTTTTTAAGGACTATCTTCATTGCACACGGACTACTCCATCAGTGCACCGATCTCCTTCCTTAGATCACACAAGGAGGATCACAGCACAGTGCACGAACTCCGTAACACCGGCGAGAATCCCAATGTGTTTATATAGGAGTCACACATTCTATAAATATTTTTGTGGTGGGTAGGTTTCTAATTTTTAAATTTTGCCAGGGCAGCAGCCTGACAGGCCTACTCTTTACGATTTCCAACTGCCGTGGGATTTTTAACGTGCACAGCTTGCACACTTTTTCCTTCTTGTTAATGAAAGTACACGTAATGGCGCGACTTAAAATCGAAATCGTAAAAATAGATACTAGTTTATGTGTGTGTGGGTGGGTGGTATTGCGTGGTGAGTAGCAGGTTTTTGTGTGCCTGTGTTTATCAATCTGATAAGGGTGGATTTAGGATGACGTCAAATTACCACCCCTATCGACACCCGGTATTAAAGTGCAAGATGTGGGTGTCTTATCTGGTTTATAATGTTGCTGTGTATGTTGCAGTAGAGTAGTTCACAGGGTACAACACAGGCAACATGATGTGTAGAGTCATAGAAATGGTAACTTCGTTGTATAATTTTTACCATTTATTGCACGCCACAAAAACAGTCATGATATTTATGACATCAACATAGTTCAACGAGTTCAGCATTCAAATCATATTAGCCGATAGTCATCTAGGATTCAATACTCAATAGTTGTATTGTAAACAGATAGCTTCTGTATGTTCGATATCCTAAAGTTCTGGTTCGTGAAGCTGTATAAATAATATATATATAACTTCTGCAACAGTGTCAGCTGCAGCTCAACAATGTTCATAGACAATAATAAATATTCCCTTCCTGATGCTAGCAGATCAGATGTATACAATAAGTCCGTTTACTGTCTGCACGTGAATAGCATACATGGATTACAGGTCAGCTCGACCTTTATAATCTTCCTAAGTCTAACCATCTGACTTGGACGTGATCTCTGATATAACGAATCCTGGAACACAGACAATAGTCTTGCTGGTCTAGAGCGACCCATATGTATATATATATATATAACTAGTTCAGGTATAAAGATACCGGTGACTTAATCTTAGTCAAAGTACCTCTCCATTTTGAATCACACAGGCGAGCAAAAGGCGACAAAATGACGAACCTCTAGATGATAGCATAAAGTTCGATACAAGAGGAATTACCTTATTTCGGAAAATCAACCATGAACATATGCCTCCAGGCAGGCTTGAATAATACTGGGAAATAGTCTAGTTAGCTAACTAACTCACAAAGACAATGTATTTCCCTCAGAAAATCACAAGACGCAGGTTGCGTCTGCTCGCTACTCAGACCATTTCTTAACTGCCCCGAGCTGGGCGGAACCACAAACGAACTCTCCAAGTCGAGACATGCGCAGAACAACAATATCTGAGTCGCCGTTCACATTAGACGATTCTAAGAACATTCGAGATAAAAGTCTTACACAGTCGCGCCTTTTATGGTCATGAACAGAAGCGTTAAGACAGGTTTTCAGACATCTACCATAGTTGACTGATACTACCAAATAAGGAGATATGGTCACGCTTCGTTCAAGAAATTATAGACCGAACGTGTCTCTATACAAGAGGAGGTAAACTCATAAAAAATAGCAGTATCAATATCTCGGGTTCTGTCCCTTTGACTGTAAAATATATATAATATACATTTCAGTCAAAAAATGATCATACATACGAAAAATGTTTATACAAACGAAAAATAATAATGATCCGTGCGTAACATTACCGCACCCTCCCGGGAAAAAAAAAATGAAACATTTTTTTTTTAAATCCTGGAGCCGGAAAAAAATCTAGGCTCCTAACGCACGTATGATGCGCGGATATATACCTAACAAATTAGCTCAACGCATGGAGCGACACTGAGATCATATCTCAGATCCTTAGAGAAAAAATTTATCTAAGTATACGCTTATATATTCCAGGAAGGTGCCACCAACACACGCCACAATGATGGCAACATCATAATGAAAGTCAAATTATTCTCATACCAATATATGAAATTAAATATATTATTATGATATCATACAATGTGTTGCAAATAGCGGTGTAATTTACTAATATACCGCACTATATTATTACATTATATAAAGCAACAGTAATTAATAAGTAATACATGTGTTGATCTTCGTTGACATAAAACATTCAATAGAAGAAGATGTGGACATCATCCGCTCCCAATCTAGGACAGGACTTGATATCCTCAAAGTTCCACAATGGACACAATCTCGCATCTTCAATGATGTGCTGCGAAATATCAATAACACAAATCTTAAAGACAACTGGTAAATCTCTTAATACAATCCTGAAAATAATTTATTTAAATGTGGCCGAGTGATCTTTTGGCCCGTATATCACTAACTAAGCCTTCTTAGATAATTACATGGTACAATGTTATAAATTCCCCCCAAAAAAGTGAGAAAAAATCTACTAACATGTCATTATAATATTGGCTTGTATATCAGGAAATATATATGACAGAAGAATCATGTGGAATCGTGTGGGCATCTGGACAGAATGTCTGCCATCACATTATCCGAACCACGGATAGCTCGCACCGAGAAATGAAATGGTTGAAGAGCTATGGCATAACGAGTGGACCTCGAGCTCTTCAAGTTTTTGCTCTGAATAGCAGTAAGCGCTTTTTGGTCGGTTTCCACAATGAAGTGTGCGCCTAGAAGAAATCTTTGTAACTTCAGAATAGACCATACCATAGCCAATAACTCACGGTCTAAAACCGAGTAATTCTTTTCTGCAGCATTTAATTTCCTAGAGATATACATCACCGGATGCAGAGTATCAGAATACTCCTGCATTAGTGCTGCCCCAATCCCAGTTGACGAGGCGTCACTTCGAAGAACAAAAGTCTTCTCAATAGTAGGTAACCTAAGAATAGGTGGAGATGAAAATAGGGCTTTAACCTGGTCCAATGAGGATTGACATTCTTTAGACCAGCGGATCAGATTAGGCGACCCTTTCTTCAATAAAGTAGAAAGCGGTGCCATAATGGAGGACAGATTCGGAATGAATCGTCCGTAGAATTGGATCAAACCTAATAGACTCCGTACTTGTTTCTTCGTCTTAGGGACCGAAATGTTAAGTATTTTTGAAACATTGTGGTCCTCTGTCTTTAAAAGACCATGACCAACGCGATGACCTAGGAAAGAAATCTCGCTAAATCCTATAAAGGCTTTAGAGGGTTTTGCAGTCAAGTTATACTCGCGAAGAGTAGACAGTAATTCGTATAAACCCAAATAGTGATCTTCCCAGGAATCACTGAATAGACAGATATCATCTAGGTATGCTATGACATCTGTACGATATGCGAGAATTCGTCGCATCATGCGTACGAATGTAGCAGGGGCGTTCATAAGACCGAAAGGCATGAAATTCCATTGGAATAAACCCCTAGTTGTAGAAAAAGCTGTAAAAGGTTTGGCACGTTCGGTTAGAGGAACTTGCCAATAACCTTTAGACAAATCTAGTTTGGTAAAGAATCTAGAATTAGAAAGTTTATTGAGTAGCTCTTCTAATGAAGGCATAGGTTCAGCGTCGAACTTCGTAACTTGGTTCAATTTGCGATAATCTACGCAAATGCGAATGTTATTATCCTTCTTTCGAACAATAACCATAGACGAAGAGTATGCTGAAGTGGATGGTTCAATGATTTCCAAACGTATCATTTCATCCAATTCTTTTTCGACTTGAGACTGGAAATGGATAGGTATTGGATAAGGTCTGACTCTGATAGGATTATGATCAGTTAGCACAATGTCATGTTCAATGACATGTGTGTGTCCCGGGATGTCTGTAAGAACATCCTGAAATGTTTGCAACATCGAAGAAACTTGTCGATGTTCCTCAGCGGAAAGATTTGGAGAAACGGTCACGTTTTTCCAAGATTCCGTAGAATAAAGTGGGACCATAGGAAGAGGAAGATTGACATCAGAAAAAGTAGTTTCCTCATCCTGTATAACTGACAGAGATGAGTACTGACCATGAGGTGCTTGAGAATTGTCCGTTGCCTGGAAAATAGGCTGCAAATAGTCTGGTCTTTCATGAAATTCCGTGAGCATATTTATGTGGAAAGTTTTATGCTTTCCATCAATATCGACAACATAGTCGACATCGGAAATTTTGGAGACTATTGCATATGGACCTTTCCATGCAATAAGAAGTCTGTTCTCCCTTGAAGGAAGTAGAACGAGAGCTTTGTCACCTGGACAAAGTTGTCGTAGACATCTATTCTTATTTGCAAACTGCCTTGCCTTTTCTTTAGCAAACTCGGAAGACGAAGTTGCTAGTTTGCATGCCTCGATGATCTTTTGCCTAAGAGCAATGACGTACTCATAAGAAGATTGAGTCTCATCGCTAATATTATCGGCAGTGATTAGATCGTGAAGTAAAGACATAGGGCCGCGCGGTTGCGCGCCAAAGACAAGTTCGAAAGGGGAAAACCCTGTATGTTCATTGGGGACCTCTCTATACGCAAAGAGAGCCGCGGGTAAGACCCTGTCCCAATCCTGAGGATGATCCTCAGTTATCTTACCAAGTAAAGTTTTCAGAGTCCTATTTAAACGTTCGACTAACCCATTAGACATTGGGTGATAGATACTGCTGAGAGACCTTTTAATGTGTAGCATAGACATTACCTGTGACATAGTGTCTGATATAAGTTGAGTGCCATGGTCTGACAATATTTCTCCGGGAAAACCCAAGCGAGAAAATATCAGCCAAAGAGCGTCTGCGATATCAGCAGTTGAGATGCTCTTGAGAGGTATTGCCTCTGGCCAACGTGTGCACATATCGACACATGTAAGAATAAATTGATGTCCTCTAGCTGACTTAATTCTAAAAGGACCGATAATATCTATTGCCATTTTTTGAAAAGGGCGAATAGGGATGTCAGCAGCCTGGATAGGCGCAGCATGTCGTGGTCCTTTAGATTTGACCTCCTGACATACTTTGCAAGAGCGACAGTACATTCGTATGTCCTTGCTCACAAATGGCCAAAAGAAAGCCGCAAGAACCCTCGACTTTGTACGGGAAAAACCCATATGTCCAGCACATTGCGAGTCATGAGCATGTTGCAATATTTGCAATCTCATGCTCTTAGGCACAAGAATTTGTGAATGAGTGGACGTAGTCGAGTCTTGTACCATACGTACAAGTACGCCGTTCTTCATAGAAATCCAAGATTTTCTATTAGTATTCTGATTAGGATCACCTTTTTTTTTGCTAGAATGAAGAATTTTTGTAAAGAAGGATCTTCTTCTTGCAATTTGATAAATGAGTCACGTGTAATAGTCAAGTGACTATCTTGGTCATTTACTTCATCATTATTAGTTAATGAAGTTTGAGGTGGATCCAGAGCATGTGCTCTTGTGACCACCGCATTGGTAGCTTCAATGTTTTGCTCTTCCCAAACAGCAATCTGCTGTGGGGTACATTCCCTAACTCCGTGAATACGACCAATAATAAGGTCCGTAATAGGGTTTGGAAGTAGACACGCGTGGACCTCTCCCGTGAAGAAAGGAGTAGCAATATGTATTATGGCAGTAGGATACTTTTCCAACGTGCCACCAAATGTGACACATTTGATGACCTTTCCTGTAGCACAGGATGGATCTACAAGAGATTGCCTAACCCCGACAGTAGTACATCCAGAATCAAACAACACTGAGACTGGATTACTATTTACAAGCCCCTTATGTAATATAAGAGAACCTCTCCCATCATGAGCAACATTAGCAGGAAGAGCGGGCAAAGGATGACCACAGCTTAAAGTAGTAACGGTCTTCGGGTCAAATAAAGTACTGCATTGCATACATTTATTTGCTCTACCAAAATCAAAAGATGAGCATCCGATAGCATTATGGTCTTTATCATTATTAACCTGTTTATCTGCTCCCTGAGATTCTTGTTGAACAGAGTTTGTCTGTTGATATCTTTTTCTTTTATGTTGCGATCTACCGCGGCCATTATTGCCTCTGCAATCATTAAAGTCCCTACTGTAATTTTTATCCTGGTTTGAGTTCCAGTTTCCATAACTGTCATTACCATCTCTATGCTGTTGAGAACCTCTATTATCTTGGTATTGAGGTCTCTGCAAAAAATATTTCCCTCTATGCCGATTACCTTTGTGAAAATTTCTAAAGTTAACCGGAGTAGAATACTGTGTAGTATTAGGTTGTCTCCAGTTCTGGGAAGAAGAATCACCCTGGAATTGATTACTATGGTTCTGGGCATAATTACGGTTACTCTTTTTATTGAAATTTTGCTGGCTACCCTGAAATTTACGCATAAAATTTGGGCCATAAGGTGCCGCCGAAGCAACTGGCAGACCTTCTTTTACTTTAGAGTTGCCAATGGTTATGTGAGGATGCGCAGTAACATACTGGCTACAGTATTCTTCCATTTCTTTTATGTTTTTAGGCTTACGCTCATGAAGAAAAGAAAGAAAAGATTCATTAACAGAAGACATAACCTTGTCTCTAAGTAGTAAGTCCATAAGAGCCTCAAATGTACTTTCTGTCTTAGACAGCTCAACCCATCGTAAAAAAGTAAGACGTATCCTTGAGATGAATTCAGAGAATTCAACTCCAGTTTCTGGTAACATGTTTTTAAATTGAAGACGATATCCGTCCTCGTTAAGTTGGTACTTCTTTAACAATGCTGCTCTGACAACCTCATAGTTGTTCTTGTCAGGCACATCTACCATACCCAACAAAGTCAAAGCATCACCTCTAAGTATCTTGGACAGATGATAAACATATAATGTTTTATCTATATTATGCACCTTACATGCACTTTCAAATCTATCTAGATAAAATGTTATATCATCAATTGAAGCATTGAATGCTGGTAAATTAAGCTTGAAATCAACAGCATTAGACTTATTAGCAGATGATACCTTATTAGCATCATTAGCATTACTAGATAACTTCAACTTTTCTAACTCCAAAGCTAAGAGTTTTTCTTCATGCTCCATTTTTGCTTTTCTCTCATCAGCTTCTCTTTGTAACCTTCTTTCTTCAGCCTCAGCCTGTAACTTTCTTTCTTCAGCCTCAGCCTGTAACTTTTTTTCTTCAACTTGAGCTTGTAACTTTTTTTCTTCAACCTGAGCTTGTTTTTCTAATCTTTTATTTTCAGCCTCTATTTCAAGTCTCTTATTTTCAGCTTCTTTTTCAAGTCTCTTATTTTCAGCTTCTCTTTTTTGTTTTTCCATTTCCATTTGGAATCTCTTTTCATCCACCTGCATCTGCAATTTCTTTTGTTCAACTTCTATTTCCATTTTTTTCTCTTCCAACTTTAATACCTTATCATATTGAGTAGTTGCATATTCTTCCAACTTATCACCTGTCTTGCCAAGGGATTTCCCTTGTTCAATAAAGTAATCAAGTGTAGACATAATGTCTAATATTATGAGTCACAACCTGAAATAATTAATTAACTTATTTCAACCTTAATAGTAACAAGACTTAATAAAGTACTTGTATAATCCCAATGTTTAACCCAACCTCTGTGGGAAACAAGTCTTTGACACCACACTTGTATTATTCAATGTATAATAATATCATAAGTCACTTCTTAATCATCAGTGCACTACATAAATCAGTGCATAACCATCAGTTATCTATCATAACTGCACTACAATAGTGCATAAGCCAAAAACCACAAGTTAGTTATGATAAGTGCACTATAGACCAATAGTGCATGAGCATATATGTATCAATAGTGAAAGCTAACTATGTAAGAACTATGTAAACAATAACAAAACAATGTAAACAATAACAAAGGTCAATAACAATGTAAACAATAACAAAGATCAAAGTCAATGTAAACAATAACAAAGATCAGAGTCAATGTAAACAATAACAAGGATCAAAACAATACGAAAACATTCGCATGTCAAATAAATAAACAGCGAAACTAAAAAGAAATATGCGAAAATATGACAAACAAATGACGCTACAGTGTATAGACAGCAATTTTATAAAAAACTGAATAATAGAAAAGAGGAGACCTACAAATACAAACAAATGAAATCGAAACTAAAAACAGAAAGAGAGAAAAAAAAATATACAAAAAACGAAAATAAAGCACAACTCGTCACAACTAAACAGATATAGCAACGATTGTCGCTAGCAAATTTCACAGTAGGAAATTCGCACAGTCCCTAACGAAAACGCTAACAGTAGAACCTCTGTGACGTGGTATCATCTACTGAAAGACACCGCCCAACCGAAAAAAACCCGCTGAAATATAAACATATAAATACAAATAACATATAACATATAAACATGTAAACAGTGTGAAAAATGTGATAGACAGAAGGCTCAGTTAGAACATAAGGGCACAGTTCACAAACAAAACAGGCCACTTAACTTCTATATGTCCCAAACGTCAGCACGGTGCAGAACAGGATGTCGTCAGCATTCTGAGGATAAAGATCCAACGTTGATTAACATCTGCTCCCATAGACAGCCATGACGAAGGAAATGAGCTTCTGACAGGAAACAGCTTCTGAACTTGACCTTCTGAATCTGCGATCGAATTCTACTACTGGAACAGTTGTTACGGCACTTGTCCTTCTTCTTAACAGATCAGGAAATCCATTCGCTCGGTACTTGTCCTTCTAGTTGTAGACAAACTTCAATACTGCCGAGCAGCGCCGGGTAGTTTCAAAATATCAACAACTGTCAGTAATATGCCGCGTCTTTCAAAAAATTTCATCAAAGGTGATGAATAGAAACTGCAACGTTGTCTTGTAGTCTGCTGATGATGTCTGGGTTTGTTGACCCCCTTGAGAGTTGGTACCAGAATAAACCAACTTTTGGCCACCATGAATTGATAAGGGTGGATTTAGGATGACGTCAAATTACCACCCCTATCGACACCAGGTATTACAGTGCAAGATGTGGGTGTCTTATCTGGTTTATAAGGTTGCTGTGTATGTTGCAGTAGAGTAGTTCACAGGGTACAACACAGGCAACATAATGTGTAGAGTCATAGAAATGGTAACTTCGTTGTATAATTTTTTACCATTTATTGCACGCCACAAAAACAGTCATGATATTTATGACATCAACATAGTTCAACGAGTTCAGCATTCAAATCATATTAGCCGATAGTCATCTAGGATTCACTACTCAATAGTTGTATTGTAAACAGATAGCTTCTGTATGTTCGATATCCTAAAGTTCTGGTTCGTGAAGCTGTATAAATAATATATATATAACTTCTGCAACAGTGTCAGCTGCAGCTCAACAATGTTCATAGACAATAATAAATATTCCCTTCCTGATGCTAGCAGATCAGATGTATACAATAAGTCCGTTTACTGTCTGCACGTGAATAGCATACATGGATTACAGGTCAGCTCGACCTTTATAATCTTCCTAAGTCTAACCATCTGACTTGGACGTGATCTCTGATATAACGAATCCTGGAACACAGACAATAGTCTTGCTGGTCTAGAGCGACCCATATGTATATATATATATATATATAACTAGTTCAGGTATAAAGATACCGGTGACTTAATCTTAGTCAAAGTACCTCTCCATTTTGAATCACACAGGCGAGCAAAAGGCGACAAAATGACGAACCTCTAGATGATAGCATAAAGTTCGATACAAGAGGAATTACCTTATTTCGGAAAATCAACCATGAACATATGCCTCCAGGCAGGCTTGAATAATACTGGGAAATAGTCTAGTTAGCTAACTAACTCACAAAGACAATGTATTTCCCTCAGAAAATCACAAGACGCAGGTCGCGTCTGCTCGCTACTCAGACCATTTCTTAACTGCCCCGAGCTGGGCGGAACCACAAACGAACTCTCCAAGTCGAGGCATGCGCAGAACAACAATATCTGAGTCGCCGTTCACATTAGACGATTCTAAGAACATTCGAGATAAAAGTCTTACACAGTCGCGCCTTTTATGGTCATGAACAGAAGCGTTAAGACAGGTTTTCAGACATCTACCATAGTTGACTGGTACTACCAAATAAGGAGATATGGTCACGCTTCGTTCAAGAAATTATAGACCGAACGTGTCTCTATACAAGAGGAGGTAAACTCATAAAAAATAGCAGTATCAATATCTCGGGTTCTGTCCCTTTGACTGTAAAATATATATAATATACATTTCAGTCAAAAAATGATCATACATACGAAAAATGTTTATACAAACGAAAAATAATAATGATCCGTGCGTAACACAATCCTTTTTATTAAAATTTTAAAAAAAAATCTTTTCGGCGTTTATTTCATTGCTCAGGGCCACTGGTGAGATTTTGAGACCTGAGGAATAAAGGCAGCTTGCCCAATGCTACCGCTATACTGAAGACTAGATTTTTATTTTTACTTCTTTCAGAAAAAAATGTACACCTTACCGGGGTTCGAATCCGCATCCCTAGACTTAAGAGACCGGTATCCTAACCGCTCTGTCACACGCTCACCGATACCATTTATGGAGTCACTAAATACGAGGCGCGTTTTTTAAGTAATTCCCGTTTTAAAATAATAAAAAAAACCATCATATATAAAAATGATCTATTGCAGCCAAAAGTGGACCACACATTTACATTATTTCTCAACATAGTCACCATTGACTTCAACACATTTTTGGTATCGTGGCACCAGGTTCTTAATTCCAGTGTCAAGGAAGTCTGCCGCCAGATGGGTGCCGAAAATGTTAACCGATGAACACAAGCAGAAACGCCTGGCTTCGGCTCAAAAATTTTTGCAGCGCTATCGAAATGAAGGAGATGAACTTTTGGGCCACATTGTTACTGGAGATGAGACCTAGATTGCCTACACAAACGTCGAATCAAAGCAACAGTCGATGCAATGGCGACACTCATGGTCCCCGAAAGCAAAGAAGTTTAAGCAAGCACCTTCTGTCAAAAAGATCATGGCCACTGTTTTCTGGGACAAAGAATGGGTCATGTTTATTGATTTTCTTGAACGTGGAAAGATAGTTAATGCTAATGCTTATTGTGACACTGATAAAACTTAGACGTGTCATCCATAACAAAAGACGTGGGTTGCTGTCCACTGGGATTGTGTTTTTGCACGATAATGCTCGACCTCACACTGCAGATCGAACTGTTCAATTGTTGCAAAAATTTCACTGGGAAATTTTTGACCACCCGCCCTACAGCCCCGATCTCGCGCCAAGTGATTACCACCTTTTCATGCACCTAAAGAGGTGGCTGGCATCTGTAACGAACAGTTTTAGTGTAAGGGGAAGTAAACTGGAGTATGTTAGTAGTTGAAATAGATTTTGAGTTATAGCACTTAGTTGCTTGTTAGCTATCGAATTATTTAGAGAGTATCTCGTGATAGTTTCGAGAGACAGATTACAGATAGCGTGAAAAGCGCTGATATATTTATTCTGTATTGTTTTGAGTTCGGTGAGAGAAGCTCGCTGCTAGCCCGCAATTGTTTGTGTTGTGTGAACAGTGAGAAAGTCTCGTGACTGCTTTTCAGCGGGACGAGTGTGTTATCTAGAGTGTGTTCCGGGCGTTCGATGGAGTAAGTCGAGCCTGTGTTTTTGGGAAGTGTGAAATGCCTGTACAGTGCTGAATTTAAAATGTCGACGGATTTTTCGCTGTGGGTAGAGCGTAGTATAAAACTGCAGTTTGAATTATTGTGGAAGTGTTTATAACTGCAGTGTACAGTACTTTAGGCCATGAATCATGATAGCTGCTGAGTGCAGGATTCTTTATAGTGCTGAGTTTAATAAGAGTACTTTAGGCCATGAATCATGATAGCTGCTGAGTGTAGGATTCTTTATAGTGCTGAGTTTAATAAGAGTACTTTAGGCCATGAATCATGATAGCTGCTGAGTGCAGGATTCTTTATAGTGCTGAGTTTAATAAGAGTACTTTAGGCCATGAATCATGATAGCTGCTGAGTGCAGGATTCTTTATAGTGCTGAGTTTAATAAGAGTACTTTAGGCCATAAATCATGATAGCTGCTGAGTGCAGGATTCTTTATAGTGCTGAGTTTAATAAGAGTACTTTAGGCCATGAATCATGATAGCTGCTGAGTGCAGGATTCTTTATAGTGCTGAGTTTAATAAGAGTACTTTAGGCCATGAATCGTGATAGCTGCTGAGTGCAGGATTCTTTATAGTGCTGAGTTTAATAAGAGTACTTTAGGCCATGAATCATGATAGCTGCTGAGTGCAGGATTCTTTATAGTGCTGAGTTTAATATGAGTACTCTAGGCCATGTATTATGATATCATTGTAGCTGCCGAGTGCGCAGTCCTTATGTGGTAATTTATATCTTGTGTTGTGCTGTGAACGGTATTCTATGTGTATTTCATCAATGTGTTGTGACGTGAATAAACCCATATGAAATGTCACCAGTCGTTTACAACCATCCATGACTCTTGTGTACGTACCTGTGGTGTAAACGACTAAACCAACACACGCATTTAATATTACAAGTGTGACAGGGAACTTAACACGTATTTAGAAATAGCCCCGGAGTGGGCGTGGCCTATTTATATCGAGAACCTGTTCATCGCTTACCGGTAGACTTCTACAGTGTTTGCCTGTGTGGCGGATATGTAGGTATCAACTGTAGACCTTACCGTATCCACCAAACAATACGTTATCAGTGATTGGCGATATCACATGACTTTCCATGGACGTATTTTTACGGGGGTGCAACAGCATCCCAGCAGTTTGAAACTGATGATGAACTGCAGACAGGCGTTAATGAATGGTTCAAGACACTAGCGGCAGACTTCCTTGACACTGGAATTAAGAACCTGGTGCCACGATACCAAAAATGTGTTGAAGTCAATGGTGACTATGTTGAGAAATAATGTAAATGTGTGGTCCACTTTTGGCTGCAATAGATCATTTTTATATATGATGGTTTTTTTTATTATTTTAAAACGGGAATTACTTAAAAAACGCGCCTCGTAATTTTAAAAAATTAGTACAAGCAACTTAGCCAACTGTATCGCTGATTTCCAAAATCAATAGGAAGAGGAAAAAGAAAGAAGAAAATAAAGAGACAGAAACAATAAATGAAAGAAAGAGTATTATGAGTATGGGCGAAAATAAGAAGAAACAAAGACATTCGCTTGTGTCTTTAAACTGAACATTTTTTGACTGTCCAGGCATTTTGCGCATCTTACGGCGGGAAGCTTGCTGAGATTGAAACTGAAGAAGAGAATAACTTTGTTAAGAATATGGTTAAAAACAAAAAAGGTAAGATATAATTCACATTATCACTAACGTCTCAATTACTACTATGTCACATAACCACCAACGCCTCAATTACAACAATTACTACTACAATTGCTACTTCTACTAGAACTATTGCTGTTCCTTTAACAATAAATACAGTTACTCGTAATGTCGTAATGTTGCTGCTACTACTACTACATTTGAGTAATACTCTTATTACTACGATTTAATACTACTACAACTACTATATTTTAGTATATGCACAATCACTACTTGTTAGCATTACAGCTACTACATTTTAGTACGTACTACTACTACTACATTTTAATAGACCTCATACTTCTGCGTTTTATCACTGCTGCTACCAACAATGCCTTATATTACTACTACAACTACTACTACTACTACTACTACTACTACTACTACTACTACTACTACTACTACTACTACTACTACTACTACTACTACTACTACTACTACAACTACTATTACTACTAGTAATACTACTACAATTTAATACTACTCTTATTTCTACGTGTTATCATTAGTACTACTACCAATACCTTACATCACTACTACTATAACTACTAGAATTTAATACAACTCTTATTTCCACGGTTTGTCACTACTACTACCAATATTGTATATTACTACTACTACTACTACTATTACTACTACTACAAGTTAATACTACTCATCTTTCTATGTGTTATCATTACTGCTACTAAAAATACATTACATTACTCCTACTACTAATACAATTTAATACTACTCTTATTTCTACGTTCTGTCACTACTACTACTAATACCCGGTACCTCATATTACTACTACTGATATTACTTTTCAATCAGTATCTTTTAGCTCCCCAAGGAGCATAGGCCTTCAACAAACACATGCCAAGTTTTCCTGTCACGTGCCATCAGCTCAAGTTCTTTCCATATTTTCTTCATCATTGTCGCTTCTGTATCCAGTTCTCTTCTCCATGTGTTTTTTTTTTTGGTCTACCTCTGCCTCTCTTTCCCTGTGGATTCCAGAACAAGGACTGGCTTGTCATGCTATCGACAGGTTTCCTCAATGTGTGTCCATGCATCACCAGTGTCATCTTCTCAACTCTTGTTCCACTGGCATTTGTCTGGTTCTTGTCATCAGTTCCACATTTGTGACTTTGTCATACCATTTCAATCCTTCTATTCTACGCAAGCACCTATTTATGAAAGTCTGTAGCTTTTTGGTTGTTGACTACTACTTTTACAACTACTGTTAATACTATTACTACTACTACTGCTATTACTATTACTAATGCTACTACAATTACTATTACTGCTATTACTATTACTACTGCTACTACTATTACTATTACTACTACTGCTATTACTATTACTACTGCTACTACTATTACTACTACTGCTATTAATATTACTACTGCTATTACTATTACTATTACTACTACTTTTACCGCTGCTACTATTACTATTACTACGACTACTATTACTACTACTGCTATTACTGCTACAATTTAATACTACGGCTATTTTTACGTTTTATCGGTACCACTACATTTGATGCTGCTGATATCACTACGTCCCGTATAGGTCCCGGGGGTGGCTAAAGAGACAAAGAAAGAAGAGGACTAGTGAACCCTCAGTCATACAAGGTGACTGAAATGAGGTTGTGCAAGGGCTGGCAACCTCATCCTGAGAAACAAATAGCCACAGAAACAAATAGCCACAGAAACCAATCCTACAAAACCATGTAAATACTTCCTGCAAGGAGAACAGCTACAGTGGTAACCCTGTGCTTCGTAAGGAGGCCACAGTAAAAGGAAGACGATCAACTATCACTACACTCCAGAGTACCATCTATGTAACTACCACTACGACACTGTTGACCACCGCCTCTTTGAGTTCCTAGCGCTCGATGATGTTAGGAAAATGCTCCTTCCTCCCAGACCAGATAAGTGAAACACCTTGTACTGAGAAACAAAACAACTTGTACTGAGAAAAAAAAACAACTTGTACGGAGAAACAAAACAACTTGTACGGAGAAACAAAACAACTTGTACGGAGAAACAAAATAACTTGCGAAAACATGCGGCTATTTTGTGCCGGAGGGCGAGAGCCCTAGCACCGCTGGATCAATAACAACAGATCTTCTTATAGTGCAATTATCTTGCAAAATTAAACAAGAATTAGTCCTCTTACATGTTGCAGAATTACAAAACCAACTTTTTCGACCTATACAACCATAATAAAAACAACTCTTTAACTTCAAATACTAACATTGTAACTAATGTTTATTATTATATCACTACTACTAGTTACATCCATGGTGACACGCTGCCCCTGACAATGTTATTTTTTTCAACCTGACATTTATGATGTCGTCTGTATACTGTGCCTCGTGTAGTTCCCCGGGGGGTCTCGGCACAGACAAAGAACAAATATGCCTACTACACCCTCAAGCATGTCGTACCAGGCCACTAATATGAGGTTCTGCATGGACTGGCAACCTCATCATGTCAAACAAATTGTCACAGCAACCACGGCCACCGGAGCATGTGAACCCTTGCTGGAGGGACCAGTTGTAGTGGTGGTTTATTTGCTCTGTAAGAAGCGCAAAGGAAAATGATAAAAATGGTGTATATATGAGTCTTTAACACAGGCTAATAGTACAATAATAAACTGTTACTGAATGATGTATGAGTAAGTCATAACATCAGTATAACAACAACAACAACACAAAACAGCAGCAGCTGTAGGCTACAACTTAGATGAGAGACCGCGCTGTGGATCCACCTCGAACTGTGTTTTCTTCTTGAAGTAATCGGTGAGAATTGATTGTATTGTCTTTATTATCCTCTCTTGATTGTCTTTTCTTATTTTCCTTTCCTGATTGTCTTTTGCTTAGTTTTTTCTCCTGATTGTCTTTTTTTTAAATTTTCCTCTCCTGATTGAATTATCTTTATTTTCCTCTCTTGATTGTATTATCTTTATTTTCCTCTCCTGATTGTATTATCTTTATTTTCCTTTCCTGGTTGTCTTTTCTTTAATTTCCTCTCATGATTGTCTTTTCTTTAATTTCCTCTCATGATTGTCTTTTCTTTAATTTCCTGTCATGATTGTCTTTTCTTGAATTTCCTCTCATGATTGTCTTTTCTTTAATTTCCTCTCATGATTGTCTTTTCTTTAATTTCCTCTCATGATTGTCTTTTCTTTCATTTCCTCTCCGACTGTCTTTTCTTCAATTTATTCTCCAGATTATCCGTTTTTCAGGTTCCCCTTCAGATTGTCTTTTCTTAAGTTTCCTCTCGTGAAGCAGTTCTGGATAGCGTGAAATCAATCGTGTCAAACACGTCTCGCTTCCCCGTATTGGTTCGCTCCCAGTCAGGGTCATTATCGATGAAACTGTCAATGGTGTGTGTGATAATGGTGATGCTACTGCTGCGGAATCATGTGATGAAGTTTCTCAATAGTGTTCCCTTTTCTGAATCAGAAGATTCAGATTCACTCTTGGTGAGTTGCTCTACCAGACCTCGAAGCTCTTCATTGCTAAGAATCTCATCGTGAGAATGCAGTAATTCCTCAACATTGCCGTCAATAAAATCGTCAAGTTCAGCTTCACAGACCAGTTCGATGAAATGTTCTATAACTGGTTCTGGATGAAGCATTCTGATTGGCTAAATGAATGTTATCAGTGATGGTTGCACACAGAATTATGAGAGTAGTGACTTGTGTTTGACATCATTGACTCCAATGGGTTATTTTATTTTATTTTTATTTTTTATCTCAAGTACAGATTTAATTGAAATTTGCAAGAACGCTATAACGAAACGGCGCTAAACGATGTGTCACTAACGGAGACACTACTGTATTGTGCGTTATTGCTAAGCTGCTTATTATTTGCTGACACACATATAACATACAATTAGCCCTGGATTTGCGCCGGTCCTATTTGTGCGCCTATTTCAAAAATCACGCCGATTTTTAAATCCAAAGTATTATTAGATAAAAAAAATCTATTTCGCCTTAATGGTTTCTCTCTTGGTTTTACAAGGGGATGTAAAAGATCAATCTTTCAGATGAAAGAGGAACTAGGAGGGAATGAGGGATCCCCCCCCTATTAATCCCTAAAATATTTATTAAAATTTAGGATCCCGCGTTTTTCACATATTTGTACACACTTATTGACTAAACTGCATTATTGACACCAATGTCTCTGCTATCCTCAGTACGACGTAATCTCAGGTTGTTTGTTTAGAAACAGCCCCTCCCCCAAGACTGACGTCATTCAGGCGGAGTCCGAAGACGACCCATTGCGTGTGAAAAGGCCTTTTCTCTCTTTTGTAATCGACGAGGGGGTAAATACCTTTTAGAACGAAGCGGGCTTCTAAGACTTCATTTCGCGAACATTTTTTTTCTTGCTAGATATTCCCCGTCTCGCAAATTCATGTTCAAATCTCTACGCATTTCTTTGTCCAAAGATGGCTTCGTCCTCCTAGTTTAAACCCGCCCTTCCGCCTTGCTGTCTTTGGTTGAGTACTGTAGTTCTTGATAGTCAGGTCTTGTAATTGAGCTTTAGCTGTTTTTCTGCATATAGATTTAGAACCAGAGTGGCTTTCTGGTTTCCCCTTCCCTCCCGTATAGTTTTCCCCCTCCTACTTTAATGAGTGTGGCCTGGTGGCTGTTATGTCGGATTCTACTACTGGAGCGTTACGAGCCCCTCTCTATGGGGAACACGCTCGCTAGACCTACGAACATCATGTCTGATTATCGAATCTGCACTTTTTACCACCTAACTTAGTCTATTAACGGTTACATTACATTGTTAAATGGTCAACTCCTTCCTTGTTAGTTTGATTTCTAGTGGGGTTTGTTGATGTGTTGTTATGAGACTGTTCCGCAGGCGACCCAAGTCTGAATATAGGATGTGGGGACAGGGTGGATATATAAGTAATCTGCTGAGTTGTTATAGCGAGTGGCGGAGTCTACAAGATTCGTAAAGGTGCTGGGGTATGCATGGGTTGGATTAGGGCGATGGGGACAAGGTCGTGAAAGCGGTGTATAACTATAGCGTAGCGTCAGTTATCCCCTCCAGAAGCTCACATGACACTTGGGGATGTACCCCTCACCATCCCTTAGTCGCCTCGGCATGGTTTCGATTATTCACTGCAGTTGTCTAATCTCGGAGAGCATGTGTGGGGACCATCTGGGGTGAACGCACTACAAATACTCTCGATATTGTATAGAGCTTTCATTTGTGAGTATATTGATGAGTAATGAGTTGCGAGTTGGATGAGGGTATAGGGCGGGGTGCAGGTGGAGCGGAAGGGGGAGGTGTGATGTGGGCGGTTATAGATTTGGTTAGTTTTTTAACCTGGATGTGACATTAGATTTTGTGAAGTTGGGTTATTAGATACATATGAAGTAGTAATGCCGTCACCTGTCGGTAGGGGTGATTATTTTTCAAGGGGGGCAGCCCTACACTAGTAAAAGGTAAAACAAGGATGTTGTATCATGACGATATTTTATGATTTAGGTAGGATTGTTTAACGCGTAGTTCTAATGATTTATAAAAAATAAAAAAATTGGATTCCCAAAAAAATGGGTATAGGATTGTGGGTTGAATATTTTCTATTTTTGGGGGTTATAAGTTAATTTAGAAATGTTTTTTTAATTTTTTAAATTAATAGGAAGTAGGTGTGGCGGGGAGTTGTGGTGGAAGCTATTGTAAATTAGGGTACTGCACTTTCAGAGAAAGAGAATTTTGAGTGTTGGTTGTAATTGGGAGTTTTGTTATAGTTAGACTCGTCATGGATTACGGTTTAGTTGAGATCTGTATGATTGTGTGAAATTTGTATTTGAGTACAGTGTAAGATGGTTTGTACATGTTTCCCTACGTGATGAGACACTGTGGGTTGGACATGTAAGTTGTGTTTGCGAGAAGAGAATATTGCCCCCCGAGAGGTAGGATTTTTTTGGATTACGGTAAATTGAAGGAGGGTTTTTATGTTTTGTATGGGTTATTAATTGTTTTTTGTTAGAACAGTTTTTTACCACTTTATTTGAACATTTTATAAGAGTGTGCTTTCTTAGGTGATGAATTGAGATGGATTGGATATAGTTTGGAGAAGATCTATTGTGATATTTGGGGGTACGAATCGTTTTTGGTTGAGGTTGTTGTTTTGTTTTGGGGAACAGTTGATGGAGTGTGAGTTTGTTTTAATTTTGTTTAGGCATAATTTTTCTTTTGACGTTTTATATTAGTTGGTAGGTTTGAGGTGGGGTGGCTTGAGGTTTGGGGTGTTAGGGAAAATTGTTAGGGGTTGGTTGTGGTTTGGGGTGGTGGTTAATGGTGGTCAGTGTTATGGGGTGTTTTATGGTTGGGTGATGGTTGTGTGGTTGTATTTTTGATTAGTTTGTGAGGTTTGGGGTTAGTTGGTTGGTATTTATGGGTGATTGTGTGGGGTTTGTTTGAAAGGGTTTGTGGGTAATTGTGTATGTTGGGTTGTTGGGTTGTTGGTTTTGTATGGTTTGTGTGGTAGAGTTTAGGGTTATATTTAATTTTGTTTTGGGGGGGGTTGGGTTGGGGTTTTTGTGTTGGTGATTGGTTTGTGGTGGGTTGGAGTTGGTTGGATGTTTAGTGGGGGGGTGGTTGGGGGGATTTGGTATGTTTTGTTGGGGAGGGGGGAATTTGGGGGGTTGGGGGGGGGGGGGGTGGGTTTAGGGAGGGGGGGGGGGGGGTGGATTTTGTTTGATAATTGGTAGGGGGGGATGGGGGGTTTGGGGTAAGGTTTTTGTGTTGAGTTTTTTGTATGGTTTTTGTGGATTTTTGGTTTTTTTTTTGTAATGGGTGTTTTTTGGAGGGGATGGTTGGGGGGGGGTTTGGGTGGTGTGTTTAGGGGGGGGGGGGTTTTGGGGGGGTTATGAAAGTTTTTTGAATTGGTATTTTTTGTTGTTTTGTTGTGGGAAGGATGGTTTTGGGGATTTGGGTTTTTGGGGTTGGTGGGGATTGATGGGGGGGGTTTAAGATGGTATTTGGTGATGTTGTTTGGGGTGGGTATTGTATTTTTGTATTGGGGGTATTGTTAGGGGAGTGGGGGGTTATGGTTTTTTTTTTTTTGGTAGGGGATTGTTTGGGGTGGATGGGGGGTGTTGGGGGTTTATGGGGTGGGGTATTTGTTTGGATGTTATTTTTTATTATTGGTTTGTTTTGAAGGGGGGGATGGTGTATGGGTTATGGGGTGGTGGTGGGGGGTTGGTTTTATGGGGTTTTGATAGTTATGGGGGGTTATTTAGGGAATTTGTTTGGGGGTTTGGGGGGGTTATTTTTGGGTGTTGGTTTTTGGGGGAAAGTAGTTGGGTTTGTGTTTTTTTATGGTGAGTTTTTGGATTGGTGTAGGTTTGTGGGAATATTGGGGTTTAGGGTGTATTTTGGGGGGGGGGGTTTGGGGTGTTTTTGTGGGAATGGGGTTGTTGGGGTTGTTGGTGGGGATGGTAATGGGTTGGAGTTTTAGTAAAGATAAATGGTGTTTTGTTTGGGTTGTTAGGTGGTTTGAGGGGGTGTGTTTTAGGTGGTTTGGTGGGGGTTGGTTGGGGGGGTTAAAATGTGTATTTTTGGGGAAATGTGAAGGGGGGTGGTTTTTGTATGAGGGGTTAGGAAGGGGGGGGGGTTTGGGGGGTTTATGTTTTGTGTGAATATTAATGGTTTTGTGTGGTTGGGGGTGGGGGTAGGGTGTGGTTGGATATTTGGTGAATTTGTTATTTTGGGGTGTAATAGGTTTTGGGTGGGGTATGTGGGGTAATTGGTATATGGGGTTTGGATTGGTTTTTAGGGTATTTTGTTTGGAAAGGGGTTGATTGGGTAGGTGTTTGGGAAGTGATTGGGTGGGGGGGGTTTTGGTTTGGTGTGGTGTAGGTGTTGGGTATTTTATTTTTTTTTGTTTTATGTTGAAGTGGGATGAGTGTTTGGTGATTGGAGGGGGATTTTGGAGGATTTTATATTAATGGGTGGTTTGTTTAGGATTGGGATTTGGAGGGGTGGGGGTGTAGGAATTTTGGGGGGGTTGGGGTATTTTAGGGTTTGAGGTTAGTTTGGGTGTTTGGAGTGGTTAATTGTTTTGATAAAATGATGTTGAGTGGGGGTGTGTTATTATTTAATTATAATTTGGTTTTGGGGGTTTAAAAAATAAGGGGTTTAGGTGTAAATAGGTTTTTTAAGGGTAATGTTAAGGGTGGGGTGGTTTGGGTAATCATGGAGGATATTAATTTGTAGGTATTGGGTTTGTTTGGTTGGATGGGTGTGTTGTGTTTTTTTTGTTGGTATTTTATTGTTAATAATTGAACAAGTTGGGGAGTAATATTTTTTTTGGGGTTTTATTATGGAATTAGGATGTATTTGATGGGGGTTTGGGGTTTTTTGGTTGTGGATTTAGGTGTAGTTTAAAAGGGGGTTGGTTTTGGTTGGGGGTATTTTGTATTAGTGGTTGTTGGAGGTGTAGTTTGAATGTATGATATTTGGGGTTTTTAGAAATGTTTTAGTTATTAGTTTTTTGTTTGATTTGGGGTTTTTTTGGGGATTTTGGTGGGTGTTTATTTTTATTTTGTGGTTATGAGAATATGGAATTTAGGGGTTGGTGGGGGGGTAAGGAATGTGGTTATTTTAGGTTAAGAGAGGGGTAGGTATTTTTATTGAGTTTTTGTAGTAATAATTTTAGGTAGGGGAAGTAGTTTTTATTTGGGAGTTATAGAATTTGGTTTGTTTGATTATAGTTTTTTATAAGAAAGTTGTTTTGGGGTTGAATGTTAAAAAGGGTGGTGGTGTTTTGGGTTTATATGGTGAATTGGGTTTATGGGTGGTTTGTTTTATGTTTGGGTGAATTATGGGTTGATTGTTTATTGATTGTGTTTTTTAATAAATGGTTTATATAGGTTGTGGGGTTGAATTGATAGTTTTGTAGTAGTGGTTAATATGGAGGAAAGTTGGTTGGTTATTTTTTATTATTTTTATGATTGAAGGATTTTGTTGGATTTAAAATTTTTTTGTTTGAAGGTTTATGAATTATGTTATAAATTTTGGTTTAAATATTATAATTGAATGGTTTATTTATATTGGATTTATTTGTGGATGAATTTGGGGGATATTGTGTATATTTGTAGATTGTTGGATTGGTGAAATTTGGTTGTTTGTAATTATATTGAGTTAAAGATGTATGGAGATTTTTGATATTTTATTTTTATAAAATTGGTTTATATAGATTATGGGTATTTTGGGAATTATTGGTTGGAAGAGAGTTTTGATGAGATTGGTTATGTGATTTAGGGAATAGTTTATATAAAAAGTTGTTTATAGTTGGGGGTGGTTAAGTATGGGGTGACATATAATTTATGTTGATATTGTAATTTAGTAGGGGTTATTTTGGTTAAAATAATATGTAAATGAGGGGGTAGTTGAGGGTGAAAATTATTATAGGGATTTTGGATATTTTATTATATGATGATGTAATTGGTGAATTGTTTAAATTGGTGTGGATTTTTTATTGGTTGGTTTTATTTGGAGGTTTATACAAGTTTGTAGATTTTAGAGTGGTAGTTAAAATGGTATGGTTTAAAAAAGATAGGTTTGTTTATTCCAAAATTTAGATGTTATGGGGTTGATAATTTATTTATTGGTTATAGGGGGTTTTTCATGTTTAGGTTTTTTTTTGTGGAATTTTTAATATTGGGAGTGTTTTTTTGAATTTATAGTTGGAAAAAAAATTAATTAAGGAGGTTTATTTTTGTATAAGGGTGAATTGTTGTTGGTTGTTATTTAGGTATTATAATGTTTAAAAATTTTGGTTAGTATTTATTTGTCCAAGTTTTTAATTTTGGATTTTTGAAGGTTATTTAAGTTGTGGGGAAATAAGAATAAGTGTTGTAAATTTAAAATTTGTTGTGGTGTGGGTGAGGGGTTTTTGTGGTGAATTGAGGAGTTAGTGTTATTTTATATTAGTTGTTAATGTTATGGTGAGAATTATTATTATTTTTAATGAGGGATGGTAAAATATAAGAATGTATGTTGTAGAGTTGTATGGGGTTTGTGTGGAATTTGTTAGATTTTTGAATGATTTGTGGTATATTATTGTATTGGGAATGTGGGTGGTGATTTAGGTTAGGAGTTTAAATAGTTTGTTGTTTGTGTTGTTATAGAGTAAGTTTATTGAGGTGTTAATATGGGGGGGTTTTAAAATAGTTGGGAATAGGTATAAAAAATAAAATGTATATAGTATAATTTATGTGGGATGTAATAGATTTGATTCAATGGTATGGGGAATAAAAATATTAATAATGGGTGGTTAATTGGGTATATGGTTATTATAAGTTGATATTAGGGGTAACAACGTTTGGGTTTTTGTAGGGTGATGGGTTTTTGAAGTATTTAATAAAGGTGTTTAATTTTATGAATATTGAATATGATTTATGGTATAGATTGAAATAAAAGATTGGGTGTTATTTTTGAAATGATTTATAGAGGTATAGTAGGGGGTATTGTTTAGGGTAATGTATTTAGGGGTTTTTTGTATGGATGTTGGGGGAAAGTGTTAGTAAAAGGGATGGTTATGGTTTAATATTAATGATAGTATATGTTAATAGGAGGGGTTTGTGTTGTTTGTATGGTTATTTTATTGGATGAGTATTTTTATACAATTGTATTGGATATTGTGGGATTAGGTATTGATGTTTTGGTAAGTTTAGTGGGTTATTTGATGATAAAAAGGGAGATTTTATTAAGAAAGTATTATGTTTATAGTAAGTATGAAGCAGTTTGTTTTTTAACGTAAATTTAAGTTAAATTTAATTTGTTGGGTTTGATTATTAAAACCCGCCATTGGAGGATTTGTGTGGTATAAGGAGGTTGGATAATTTTTATGTGGTGCATAGTGTTAAATGTATGAAAGTTTGAGTTAGGGGTATTTATTGTTTTGTATAATTGTATTACTTACAAAACATTGTAAGGGTAATTTAAAATGTTGGAATATTGTGGAGTATGAATAATATAGGATTTGTTTATGTAGATGTATTTAAAATGTAGGGAGGTAGTTTGATGTAGTGTATTTATTGGTCAGGTAATGTGGGTGGTAAAAGTGGTATAAATTAGGGTTGTAATTTGATGAATTTTGGAGGGTAATTTATTAATTTTTAGAAGTTTTAAGGAAAGGATTGATTTTTTAATTAGGGAAAGAAGGGTAGTATAGTAGTGGTGGTATGAAGTTGATAGGAAAGTGTATATATATGTTTAAAAGAAATTAATCTTTGTTTAGTTAGTATGATTGTGGGTAAATATCACATTAATCATTTGAGAGAAAAAATGTTGACAAATTGTTTTTGGATTTTTAATAAACACATTGGATGTTTATTGATTAAAAATAATTTCTATAACAAGATGTGACAAGTAATTGGGTTAAGGAATTAATGTGATTTGTAAGGGATTATGTTGGTACATAAAGTTGGCAATTGGGTATTGTAAAGCTGGGCAAATGATAGATGTTGTGAAATTGTGTAGATGACCAGGTGAATGCTATGTGGGGGGTGTAAAGGGGTGATGGTAAAAGTTTTGTTTGAATTGATGTAATTGAATCTAGGTATGGTGTGTGAACGATTGTGAATATATTTTTTGTTTGATGTATTGATTCCTTTAGCATTTCCCACTGTTCATCTATAATCTGTATTTTTTTCTATTGCATTGTACCTATTATATACTGTAATGTTGTATCTTCACTCATTTCCTTATCTGATTTAAGTAAGGCTAAGTTTAACTTGATGTTGTTTGAAGCTCGCTTTACTTCTTTCAATTTTATTCTGTCTTTTTATTACTGGTACATGGTCGTTGTTGCAGTCTTCTCCTAGCCTAGTTTTTACAGATTTCAAACTGTTTCAAAATATCTTGCATATTAGTATATAGTAAATCTGATTATGAACATTGTTCTCTGGACTTTTCCACGTCCAAAGGCGTCTAGGATACTGCTTAAACCCCTGTGTCCTACTATCATATCATATGTTCTTGCCCACTCTATCAGTCTGTCACTTCTCTGATTTCTTTCGCCCAGGTCATAACCACCAATAGAACTTCACAATAGACCAGCTCCAACTAATCTCCCAGACATCCAGCCAGCAGAACAGGAGCTACTATCAACTGTGAACGACCAAGTAGAGAAGAAATAAAGAAAGCCATAAAGCTTCTGAAAGATGGAAAAGCAGCAGGTCCAGATGGAATTCCAGCAGAGACCATCAAAATAGATATTGATTCTTCTACAGAGATATTATACACACTACTTGGCAAAGTGGGTGAGAGAAAATACCAGCAGAATGGAAGGAAGGTTATCTGGTGAAGTTGCCTAAGAAGGGAAATTTACAAGAGTGCACAAATTATAGAGGAATAATGTTTCTATCAGTGCAAGGAAAAGTATTAAACAGAATCATCTTTGAGAGATTAAGAGTCCATAGACAAGCAACTGAGAGATGGATGAACAAGCAGGTTTTCGACAAAACAGATTCTGTACAGGCCAGATAGCCACATTGAGAATAATAATTGAACAAAGTCTAAAATGGAATTCACTGCTATACATCGGATTCGTGGACTATTGTAGCGAAATGGTTTTTGTTTTGAGGGGGAAAGTGTACGTATGACAGACTTGATGGAAGAATGAATAAAAGATAATCTCTAGAGGAAACTCTTCCAGACTGCAGGTTGAATGCACAGTCTCTCCTCGGGAATTAGTCCACTCAAAAAAACTTTCTGAGAGAATTCTGGTGAAACTAAACAGGATATTCTCTAGGCGATAAATTCTATATCCGATATCCTACAAAGGACTATGTATAGTACATATAGATGGATAAGAGATTTGGTGCCCAGCCACATTAAAAATATCCCGATTCAATAGTGTTTATTAATTATGGCTCTGCCCCCAGGGTGTAGATTTATGTTATTAAAACTATACAACCCAATTAAATATTACAAAGAAAATAACAACAGACTCTGTTATGTAAAGTTTTAAAAAATGAAAATAGAATCTCACAATATATTCAAATATACAACTATATGATATGTTCCCTAATCTATGAATGGTTCTGATCCATGTCAGAATTAATTTTTAATCATAGGACAATGGGAATATTCTGTAGTGGTTCTGCTGGCATGTTCAGATACTCATCTCAAATGCTGATGTAGTCTTGTTGCCAGGGGTTCAATATGTCACAGCACTCCAGGTCCCGCAAGTTCTTTTTAGGGTTTCGGAGGATGGCAAGCTGCTTCTTCTCCGTCTTGACTCAGGGCGCATCACCAGCTGGGATGGATTAAGTCTGCCCTTGAGAACACTGCTTATGGTTTAGTCTTCTGGTATGACAACCTGGTAGGACTGGATTGACAAACAATTTGAGCTCCATTAGTAATCTTGCCAGAGAAGTCATTTCCCATATCTGCTGGGCGCTAATCGTCCATCAGAAATCTAACAAACATTCATAGTTAACATAACTAACAAGGTGCTATTTATTATCTATAAAGTACTATAGCATAACTGATGTTATAAGCAAACAGGTGGATCTAAACCTATATCTGGCTTCCAGCTTGTTTTAACGCAGTGATTTTCAACATATGGGCCGTTAGCTTCACCCACTGTGAAGTTTGGGGCAGTGGTCATCAAAAGTTTGAGAACCACTGGTCTACCTTGTGCCCATAGCGCAGTAAATTCAGTGTGGGGTCATTGTCAACAATGGTTTGAGAACCACTGGGTAATAGTTTTCTATTCTTCTGTAACATGTTGGGGTGTCATTGCTGCCAAGGTTTGAGAACCACTGAATTACAAGTCAGTCAACATATTCATTTATAAAATTGGCTAGTGCTGTTTCCCATCCTTACATAGTTCTATGTTTATGTGATAGGCATTCATATACCTTGATAATACCATCATAACACAGGATACATGTACATTAACAGATTAAAACATAATAAGGATATTTGCAGAAATCAGTTCAGGATTAAAATATGACAAGGATAATCATGGCTGAAATCATACAGTAGAATTAGAAATCATTCAGTATAAAACAGGACAAGGGTAGTTCATAGATGAAACTTTCAGTATACATAATGTTGTTGTCTCCTGTACAAAATCAAGGATATTAATTTCTGTCACAGTGAAAATCAAAAGATACTGACATGATATGTTGTAGATAAACATATGATTAATTCATGTTATTCATATAACAATATAGATCACTTACTCGCTCAGGCAAGATCCATTGCTGGTTAAAATGATCGGGCCTCTCTGTATTTATTGGGAGCAACCATTTTGTTCCCGGTCAGTCTGCCGGCTTGCGAGAGAATGGCTTACCAGACTATGCCTTGAAAATCGCGCCTAATTTCTCCAGGTTTCAGTTTGGTTGCTGAGGTCAAAGGTCAAAAGTCAATATATGGCTGCCTATCCCGTTGGCTAAACTGTAATTATTCAGGGCGCGGTTTAAAGTTCACAGCTTTAAAAGGTCACAGTGGTTTGCTGGTAACCTCGATTTAAGAAAAAGGAATTATTTCCCGAAGCAAACGGGAGATCTCCTGACGGGTTTTGATGATTGGTAGAGATTCTAGAGAATTAGAGAAATGGAATGTTTAGGTATGAGAACAGATTGACGGAGAGGAAAGGCGGCGAATACACTTCGTGACATAGGCCCCCTTTTAAAAGTTATGCCTACGGCTAACTTAAGTCGAGCCGACTATTCTCTCATGTCAGACACTACATTCATGTATCGTGTCCTCTGTTCCCTCACTCCAAATATTTCCTCTTTTTCCTCTGTCGAACGGTATGCCTGTAATCCACACATGGCTATCCGTTTCCTCTACAATAAGTAGTTGAGGTATGTTAAGCAATCCTGCTCGTATGATCTTCCCTCTCTTATGTTCCTCCTTGTGGACCCTACATTGTAGCTTGCCTCCTGGCAAAGAGCTTGCATTAAAGCCTACACTCTGCTTGCAATGCGGTCTATAGCAAATAGTTTTGCATGATGAGGGTGCCAACCTCATACACAACCTTATTTTAGTCATTTTACTTGACCTGCCTAAGGACACATATTTATCTCCCCAGGTATGAGAGCGTGTATTTTCTTCTTTCCCTGTTTCTCCAGTGACAGAGAAAGATAAGTCTACCAGTTGTTCCTGCCCACCAGGTACCAAGGAAATTTGAACCCGCTTCACTTTCTGCTCCCAGAGAGGGGGTGAGGTTATCGGAACTGAGTGAAGACTAAGTGCTTGAGGCTCATGTTCCTCTTTAGCCGTTTCTCCCGTATTAAAGGAAGATATTCCTGAAACATGTTTCATCCCACCAGGTACCAAGAAACTCTGGCCCGGCTTCACTTTCTGCACGCAGTTAGTGGGTGAGACTATCAAAACTTGTTCAGAATTAAGTGCACTGGGGTGGTCAATCCCTTTGCACTCTTCCAACTTTTCAGTGAAAATATTGGAAGATGAGTTAGGCATTGGAGTCTCCATAGCCTGTTCAGTCACGCCGTCTCTGGATCGTGCTGAGTCTCCTAAGATGATATATTTCCCTCCTTGAGGTATGGGGTAAATTCGTTCATCTAATATTGCGGCCTTTACTTTGCCGTTTACAAAGTTCGACCTAACTTCTACATAAGCTAAAGGCAAAATCATCCTTCTGTTGTTTATCATGGGTGCTGTTACCTCAACATCCTCTTCGGTGACTTGATCAGGGTCGACGACAGAGGCTGAGACAATGGCATCACACCCAAGACCTTGATAATACAAACAGGTGATTTGTTCTCCATTTACTGTGGCAGTCTCCACATTTTGAGAATCCCTGTATCCACTCCGGGCCTTCGTCAAGTTCCCATCCATGGTAGGGATCTTAGCTTTGTATGAAGTCTGTGGGTTTTGGTCTCGGCGCCTACAGTCTAACTGATGTAGGGTGGCCGACAGGTGATGCTCAAGAACATCCCTTCCCTTCCCATAGGGTTGCGTAATCCTTTTCCATTGAGTGATCCTATTTGGTTGAGCGATCCTATTTACCAGGTTTTTGGTGCGGTTGTTTTTGGTATGCCTGTTGTGAGTTTTTACTGAGGATGAGGAAGGTCTCTTCAGATTATCAGCACTCTTGTGCTTAATCTTGTTCTCAGGATGGTCTAGATGTCTCTGTTTAGATATCCTAGCCTCTGCTCTGTCTGAGCCTGAATTCTGAGACATAGACTCGGCTTCATGTGGTGCAGTTATATTTACCGCTGAGGGTGGTGATGCAACTGGCAAAGGAGTGGCATGATGAGTATTCCTAGATTCAAGTTTATCCCTGGATTCCATTTTTGTAGGTTGAAACTGAGTTTCCATTTCTTGCAGTTCTTCCTTACACTGGAGGGATTTTTCTTGTCTTTGTCTCTCATGTTCCACATTCTCTTCCTTGCATTTTGCTCCCCATTCGTTCTGTTGCCCCATTATGCTCATGAAACATTCTACCTGTTCCGAGACATAATTTTCCAGCAAACTTCCCGAGAAGGCAGATAATTTTCCAATCTTATATGATTGTGCTGTCCATTTCTTCAGTCCTTTTATCTCATCCATTTTAACAGCAGTGGTTTTGCTGAGCGAGTATGAGATCTCTAACTCACTATCAAATAAATACAGGCTTAATACTTTCTATAGCCGTAACTAAACTAAAGTATTTTAACAACCTCTGTTATTTAAAACCAGCATACATAAAATATAACATAAATATTAGTTAACAACATGTAACTAATAACCAGCAGTACCACCAAGAATAGTTTTCATATCATAACTAAAATCTGTTTTTCTTGTAAAAATTTATATGTAATTTAGTCTAGGGTAATTTATATGTCCCCTCTTTAATCTAATCCTAGACTTGGACACCAATTAGTGACAAGTACCTACAGCAGTAGTGGTCTAGGAAAGATAAGAGTTTTCATATCTCAGACAAGTGTCTAAATATGAAAAAAGTAAATCCCGGACACGAGCGTCCCAGTGTAGCGAAATGGTTTTTGTTTTGAGGGGGAAAGTGTACGTATGACAGACTTGATGGAAGAATGAATAAAAGATAATCTCTAGAGGAAACTCTTCCAGACTGCAGGTTGAATGCACAGTCTCTCCTCGGGAATTAGTCCACTCAAAAAAACTTTCTGAGAGAATTCTGGTGAAACTAAACAGGATATTCTCTAGGCGATAAATTCTATATCCGATATCCTACAAAGGACTATGTATAGTACATATAGATGGATAAGAGATTTGGTGCCCAGCCACATTAAAAATATCCCGACCCAATAGAGTTTATTAATTATGGCTCTGCCCCCAGGGTGTAGATTTATGTTATTAAAACTATACAACCCAATTAAATATTACAAAGAAAATAACAACAGACTCTGTTATGTAAAGTTTTCAAAAATGAAAATAGAATCTCACAATATATTCAAATATACAACTATATGATATGTTCCCTAATCTATGAATGGTTCTGATCCATGTCAGAATTAATTTTTAATCATAGGACAATGGGAATATTCTGTAGTGGTTCTGCTGGCATGTTCAGATACTCATCTCAAATGCTGATGTAGTCTTGTTGCCAGGGGTTCAAT
Organism: Oreohelix idahoensis; assembly: GCA_024509875.1. NCBI lineage: Eukaryota > Metazoa > Mollusca > Gastropoda > Stylommatophora > Oreohelicidae > Oreohelix > Oreohelix idahoensis. The sequence goes on from JAMPIV010009022.1 coordinate 182,816, forward strand.
ATGTCACAGCACTCCAGGTCCCGCAAGTTCTTTTTAGGGTTTCGGAGGATGGCAAGCTGCTTCTTCTCCGTCTTGACTCAGGGCGCATCACCAGCTGGGATGGATTAAGTCTGCCCTTGAGAACACTGCTTATGGTTTAGTCTTCTGGTATGACAACCTGGTAGGACTGGATTGACAAACAATTTGAGCTCCATTAGTAATCTTGCCAGAGAAGTCATTTCCCATATCTGCTGGGCGCTAATCGTCCATCAGAAATCTAACAAACATTCATAGTTAACATAACTAACAAGGTGCTATTTATTATCTATAAAGTACTATAGCATAACTGATGTTATAAGCAAACAGGTGGATCTAAACCTATATCTGGCTTCCAGCTTGTTTTAACGCAGTGATTTTCAACATATGGGCCGTTAGCTTCACCCACTGTGAAGTTTGGGGCAGTGGTCATCAAAAGTTTGAGAACCACTGGTCTACCTTGTGCCCATAGCGCAGTAAATTCAGTGTGGGGTCATTGTCAACAATGGTTTGAGAACCACTGGGTAATAGTTTTCTATTCTTCTGTAACATGTTGGGGTGTCATTGCTGCCAAGGTTTGAGAACCACTGAATTACAAGTCAGTCAACATATTCATTTATAAAATTGGCTAGTGCTGTTTCCCATCCTTACATAGTTCTATGTTTATGTGATAGGCATTCATATACCTTGATAATACCATCATAACACAGGATACATGTACATTAACAGATTAAAACATAATAAGGATATTTGCAGAAATCAGTTCAGGATTAAAATATGACAAGGATAATCATGGCTGAAATCATACAGTAGAATTAGAAATCATTCAGTATAAAACAGGACAAGGGTAGTTCATAGATGAAACTTTCAGTATACATAATGTTGTTGTCTCCTGTACAAAATCAAGGATATTAATTTCTGTCACAGTGAAAATCAAAAGATACTGACATGATATGTTGTAGATAAACATATGATTAATTCATGTTATTCATATAACAATATAGATCACTTACTCGCTCAGGCAAGATCCAGTGCTGGTTAAAATGATCGGGCCTCTCTGTATTTATTGGGAGCAACCATTTTGTTCCCGGTCAGTCTGCCGGCTTGCGAGAGAATGGCTTACCAGACTATGCCTTGAAAATCGCGCCTAATTTCTCCAGGTTTCAGTTTGGTTGCTGAGGTCAAAGGTCAAAAGTCAATATATGGCTGTCTATCCCGTTGGCTAAACTGTAATTATTCAGGGCGCGGTTTAAAGTTCACAGCTTTAAAAGGTCACAGTGGTTTGCTGGTAACCTCGATTTAAGAAAAAGGAATTATTTCCCGAAGCAAACGGGAGATCTCCTGATGGGTTTTGATGATTGGTAGAGATTCTAGAGAATTAGAGAAATGGAATGTTTAGGTATGAGAACAGATTGACGGAGAGGAAAGGCGGCGAATACACTTCGTGACAACTATTAAAGGCATTTGACAGTGTAGACAGAGAATCACTTTGGAAATTGAAGAGGCATTATGGAGTTCCCATGAAGATCATTAGCTTAATAAGGAAGACCTATGAAGACATGACATGCAGAGTTCTTCATGAAGGACAACTTACAGAACCGTTTAGGATTAGAACTGGAGTGAGACAGGGATGCTTCTTGTCTCCATTTCTTTTCTTACTAGCAATAAATTGGGTTATGAAAACATCGACATCACACAACAGAAATGAATCCAGTGGAATCTGACTAAATATCTTGATGATCTGGATTTTGCGGATGACTTGGTTCGTCTGTCTCAAAACTATAATCAGATGCAAGAGAAAATGATAATTCTCGATGAGAGGTCACAACAAGTGAGCCTGAAGTACACAGGGACAAGACAAAGATTATGAGAATAAATGCAAGAAATGATAAAAAGGTTGAACTTGAAGAAATACCACTGAAGTATGTAGAATAGTACACATATCTTGGAAGTAATATAGACAAAGTTGGAGGGACAGACATTAATATCTGTTACGTGCAGTCTTTGATATCTTGCAATATAATACATTTGTATGCTTGTTATGTTCGCAAATATTTTATAAACAAAATAGATACTTTTTAGTGCTTAAGGAAAAGTCATTATTGAGTTACTTCCCTTGAAAGGAGTTTCGCCACTTTCGATCGAACTCCGCGAATGAATCTAGTTTTACTACGATTTATTCTTTGTTTGGGTAGAAATTGATTGTTCTTGCTTCAGAATATCTATGGCCTGAATTTATGTGTATTGTTTGTCTAGGTAGGACGAGTCGGTCTTATATCTGTATATCTTTACATATCTAAGTCGAACTATATGTTCTTTGTCGCTAGAAAGGTCAAAGGCTGTTCAGCGGATGTGTGGCTAGAGAAGTGTGATTTGGCTTCGCCCTGATGATGGGGGGCTGTCGTGTTTTTCTGTATCGGCTTGTCGCCGGGAAAAGTGATCTCAAGATTGTTGGGGAAAGTGATAGACGTTTAGACCTATCCTGTATGCTTTACCCCAGTGTTTATTCTTATTGCCAAGGAATGGCAGAATCATATTTCTGATACCAAGGTAACAAAAGCATTTCTTATGAACTCTTACGAAGCCATCGTTTTCGATAAGCAGACGCACGATTTGTACGTCTGAGAGAATACTTAACTAGATGAAGATGACATTCATTTCTAGCAGCACTATATCTTGTATGATGAAGTCAATTGCATCATGATAGAATCTACAGAGCAATGAGAACATTTAATGTAGGATTAACTTTGGTACAGATTCCAGTTTGTATCCTAAAGTGAGTGACAGCTCACGACAGCAGCCATCTTGTATCCAAATATTTTATGACTTTCAAGAAGAGAAAAGGGATGCCCCGTACTATCGCTTGATGAGTCCAGAGATCACTGCTACAGATGAGAACCCATTACTAGCGGTTCAAAATGATTATATGAAAAATATGTGCTGAACATTATTTAAAGGAATCTTCGCTAGACGAGGTTAGGTCTAGAAGCCATCTTGAATATTGTTTATAAACTGACGTGCTTTGTCAGTAAACTCAGATGATATATATATGGGCAATACTGAGTGCTTGTCTACTGACATTCCATTGTGCTATGATTCAACGAGTGCCCATGTATCATTGCAAGACCATTTATCAATTGTACCATGATGTATTATGCCAACCTGTGATTTGTCACTGTATCCGTGCTGTCGAATGTGTACGTCCAATTAAACTGTAACAAAAAGTACACAGCAGTTGGCGTCGATGACTTCCAGCCATACAGGAGTGAGAAAAAGAACATTTATCAACTCTTCGAACTCTTTCATCATTCGCGTATTATACTCTCACTCTATGTCTACACACCACTGCGTAGGTCGAGTTGATATTCCTATTCCTAACAACCACTCTGACGAGCAACGCTGGGGCCAACAACAAGGCTTTAACATTGGAGCTTCCACAGACCACCATACCTCTTAACACTGTGGTCCTGTAAATAGTTGATGTCAGTGTGAACAAGGAACAATACAATTTCATATCTATACACCATTCAACAGTATATATATAGAAACAGCATTTAACTCTGGTGGAATTCAACAAAGAAGAATATTTAACACTGGTATGCTAATTACATAACACTGGTGAGCCAGCTTTCTGGGTTTGACCTCGCAGAAGTTGAGAAGTCAACAGACTACCGATACCAGACCGTTTCCTGTGGCTGATACGACACACTTGCAGTATTAGTTTGCTCGTTGTCAACACTTTGTCACGTGACCTATCAAGTGAATGCAGTATCTAGGTCAGCGTTGTTGACATTTTTACGCTTAGACATTACAGAGTTTCACAGTACAGAGATGATACTTTGAAGGCCATAAACTGTTCTATTGTTGCAGTATTGTTGAACATAGGTGCGTAAATTTCATCGTTGGACCTTCTGATACTCATATTGTTGAACATTGTAATAGATTAAATCAAAAATCTAGTATTGATTAAAGTGGCAGTTTACTTTGTTTATTCAGAAACTGTGCCATTATATTGATGAACTGAAACTCTTTCCAACACATTTCATTATTTAATGTATAACTGAGCATCCTATCTGCAACACAGTGCTTTATATATTACACACATGATATATGCATTTATGATTATATGTTATATGTTATTTGTTTGTATAGTATATTAGTTTATATGTCAGCGGGTTGTGTTTAGGTTGGGCGGTGTCCTCACAACAGAATATCCCACGTCATAGAGGGTCCGTTGTAAGCGTTTTCTTTAGGTGCAATTTCCTTAATTGGAAATTTGCTTGCAACAACTAGTTGCTATTTGTGTTAGCTGTGAAGACTGTAATTATTGTTATTTTTGTAATATTTCTTTGTTCTTTAGTTTTGTTTTGATTTGTTTGTAATTTGTTGGTCTACCCTTTTCTATCTTTCAGTTCTATTCACAATTTATATTCATATACTGTGACGTCATTTGTGTTGTTATTCCTTGCAGTCTCAGTGATTATTTTCATTGATTTCCCTATTTGATTTATTTGATTTCTGCAAACGTTTTCGTATTGTCAGTCTTATTTGTACTTTATGTATGCTGTTGGTTGACATATGTTTTATATAGGTATATTTCATAAGACACTATTGCTTGTGCACTGCACTTGGATTATGGTATAAACCAGTACTTTATTATTATTACTGGTATACAAGAAATTATACAAGACCTTATTAAGGCTTGTGACCCACTGAGATTGAGATAGTGTACTGATTAATAAAGTCATTAAGAACTTGTGGTATTATTATTGTTTCAAGTAATTAGTATTATTGTTAGACATCATGTCTACATTAGAATACTTCATTGCACAAGGGAAATCCCTTGATAAGACTGGTCAACAATTAGAAGAATGGGCAGTTGCTCAATATGACAAGACATTAGCAGCTGAAGAGAGAAGATTAGCAGCTGAAGAGAGAAGATTAGCAGCTGAAGAGAAAAGACTAGACAGAGAAGCTACTGCTGCTGCTGAACAAAAGAAATTGCAGATGCAGATGGAGGAAAGGAGATTTGAAGTTGAACCAAAAAAATTAGAAAGAGAAGCTGCTGCTGAACAAAAAAGATTAGACAGTGAAGCTGAACAAAAAAGATTAGACAAAGAAGCTGAAGAGAAAAAAGCAATAAGAGAACATGAATTTGAGTTAGAGAAATTAAGATTGACAAGTATGAGTAATGTTAATCAGGCATCTAGTGGTAATGGTAAACCTTCTACTTACAAGGTTAAGGTTCCACCGTTCAATCAGTCCAGTGACGATATTACATTCTGGCTGGATAGATTTGAACGTTCTTGTCGTACTCATAATGTGGATAAATCACAATATGCTAACCAATTAGCAGAAAACTTGAAAGGTGAATCTCTGACTAGGTTATGCCTTGTAGGAGAAGCAGATAAGGATAATTATGATGTCATTAGGGCGGCTTTGATAAAAAAATACCAGCTAAGTGAGGAAGGCTATCGCCTTTTGTTTAAGACGATGGTGCCTGAGACAGGTGTAGAATTCTCAGAATTCATTGCAAAGGCACGTCTCACAGTTGATCGTTGGATTGAGCTTTCCAAAACAGAAAAAACGTATGAAGGACTTATGGATTTGTTGCTCAGAGATAAGATTATGTCATGTGTTAACAAACCATTCCTTGAATTTATACATGAGCGTAAACCCAAATCACTAAAGGAAATGGAAGAATATTGTTCCCAATATGTCACTGCACACCCCGACGTGACTTTTGGCAACACTAAGTTTAAGGAGAGTATGCCAGTTGCTTCAGCTACACCATACAATCCCAATTATTCACACAGATTTCAGGGACCTCAAAACAGATTTGAAAAAAAAGGTAACCATAATAGTTATCAAAACCAAGGTAACCAATCATTTCAGGGTTCTTCTTCAAAGAACTGGAGACGAGCTGATAGCTCTCGACACAGGGGTGGTCATAATTATAGGAATTTCCATAGAGGAAGTAATTATAGAAACTATCCGAGGTATCCGTCTTGGAGTCAACAAGATCACAATTACAGAGATACTCATTATAATGAATATGATAATGGTAACCAAGAGAACTATGACTCAAACCCAAATAGGGGTTACAATAGAGGTAACAATAACTACAGAGGTAATAATAACCGAGGTAGATCTCAAAACAGAAGACATAAACCACATTTTCAGGCAAACTCTGCACAGCAAGAGTCTCATGAAGCCTATAAACAGAGTAAAGATAATAATGACCCTAGTAATATGGCATGTTCCGCTTTTGATTTTGGGAGAGCATCTCAGTGCCCCCAATGCAAAACATTATTTGAGCCAACCACAGTGTCTACTTTAAGCTGTGGCCATCCTCTTCCTGCTCTTCCTGCATCAGTCCCGCATGATGGAAGAGGTTCTCTTGTCTTACATAAGGGTTTAGTACATAACAATCCAGTCTCCGTGCTATTTGATTCTGGATGCACCACAATTGGTGTTAGGCAGTCACTTGTAGATCCTTCCCGTGCCACTGGACAAGTAGTCAAATGTGTAACATTTGGCGGCACATTAGAGAAATACTCTACTGCTATCATTAGGATTGCTACTCCTTTCTTTACAGGAGATGTACACGCATGTCTTTTGCCGAATCCGATCGCTGACCTTATCATCGGTCGCATTCATGGAGTCAAAGAATGCACTCTGCAACAAATTTCCGCGTGGGAAAAGCAAAACATGCAGATTGCTAACGCTGTAGTCACTAGAGCTCAAGCTCTTAATATGCCTCAAACTTCATCTACTGAAGATAATGAAGTGCATAACCAAGATGATCCCTTGGTAATTTCTCGTGACTCGTTTATAAAACAGCAAGAAGATGATCCCACTCTGAAGAAATTCTTCATTCTTGCAACTAAAGGTGATCCGAATAAAGACACAAGTCGTAAATCGTGGATTACAAAGAAGAATGGCGTACTTGTACGTATGGTTCAAGACTCCATTACGTCAAGTCATTCTCAAATCCTGGTTCCCAAGAATTTGAGAGTTAAAATTTTGCAGCACGCTCACGACTCTCAGTGTGCTGGACACATGGGTTTTTCCCGTACTAAGTCAAGAATTCTTGCGGCTTTCTTTTGGCCATTGGTAAACAAGGACATACGGATTTATTGTCGATCTTGTAAAGTATGTCAGGAAGTTAAATCCAAAGGTCCACGCCATGCTGCACCCATTCAGGCGGCAGACATTCCTATTCGGCCGTTTCAAAAAATGGCCATAGACATTATTGGTCCATTTAAGATCAAGTCTGCCAGAGGACATCAGTTTATCTTGACGTGTGTTGATATGTGCACACGTTGGCCAGAGGCTATTCCTCTGAAGAGCATTACTACTGCTGATATTGCAGATGCTCTTTGGCTTATATTCTCTCGTCTGGGTTTCCCCGGAGAGATATTATCAGACCATGGCACCCAACTAATATCAGATACCATGTCTCAAGTAATGTCTACTCTGCAGATAGATAGATCTTTAAGTAGTATCTACCATCTAATGTGTAATGGGATGGTCGAACGCCTTAATAGAACACTTAAAAACTTACTAGGGAAGATAACTGAGGATCATCCTCAAGACTGGGACAGAGTTTTACCTGCGGCCCTCTTCGCTTACAGAGAGGTCCCCAATGAACATACAGGATTTTCTCCCTTTGAACTTGTCTTTGGCGCGCGACCGCGCGGCCCTATGTCGTTGCTTCATTCTCTCATAACAGCTGACAATATTGACGATGACACAAAGTCATCCTACGAATATGTCATCGCGTTGAGACAAAGGATTATCGAAGCATGCAAATTAGCAACTTCTTCTTCTGAATTTGCGAAACAGAAGGCAAGGCAATTTGCCAATAAGAAGAGATGCTTACGACAACTTTGTTCTGGTGACAAAGCATTTGTATTACTACCTTGTAGGGAAAACAGACTACTTATTTCTTGGAAAGGTCCGTACGATATAATATCGAAAATTTCCGATGTCGACTATATTGTCGATATTGATGGGAAGCATAAAACCTTCCACATCAATATGCTTACTGAATTCCATGAACGTCCGGATTATTTACAACCCATTTTCCAAGCAACGGACGATTCTCCAGTACAACATGGTCATTACTCATCACTGTCCGTGATACAGGATGAGGAAACGAGTTTTTCAGATGTAAATCTTCCTCTTCCAATGATCCCACTTCATTCTAGTGAATCATGGAAGAACGTTACTGTCTCTCCTGATTTGTCTCTAGGAGAACAGCGACAAGTTTCAACTATGTTGCAAACATTTCAGGATGTACTTACTGACATCCCTGGACAAACTCATGTCATTGAACATGACATTGTTCTAACTGACCATACTCCTATTAGGGTTAGACCTTATCCTATCCCTATACATTTTCAAGTACAGGTCGAGAAAGAGTTGGATGAGATGATAGATTTGAAAATAATCGAACCATCCACCTCTGCATATTCTTCGCCGATGGTTATTGTTCGGAAAAAAGACAATAACATACGTCTTTGCGTTGACTATCGCAAATTGAATCAAGTAACGAAGTTCGATGCCGAACCTATGCCTTTACTGGAAGAGCTACTTACTCGACTTTCCAAATCTCATTTTTTCACTAAACTTGACTTGTCTAAAGGATATTGGCAAGTACCTTTATCTGAACGCGCCAAACCCCTCACGGCTTTTTCAACACCTAGAGGTTTGTTCCAATGGAATTTTATGCCTTTCGGTCTTATGAACGCACCAGCTACATTTGTACGCATGATGCGCCGAATCCTATCTTATCGGTCAGATGTCATTGCATATCTAGACGACATCTGTCTTTTCAGCGATACTTGGGATGATCACTATTCAGGGTTAGATGAATTGCTGTCTACTTTGCGCGAGCACAACCTGACAGCGAAACCCTCTAAAGCCTATATTGGTTTTAGCGAAATTTCTTTCCTAGGCCACCGAGTTGGTCATGGTTTCCTAAAGACAGAGGACCATAATACTAGTAAGATACTTAACATCTCTATCCCTAAGACTAAAAAAACAGGTGAGAAGTCTGTTAGGTCTTATTCAATTTTATGGCAGATTCATTCAGAATCTATCCTCTATCATGGCACCTCTTTCTACACTTTTAAAGAAAGGTTCGCCAAATATGGTCCACTGGTCTCAGGAATGCCAATCCTCTTTGGATAAGATTAAAACATTGTTTTCAACACCACCTATTTTAGTGTTACCTACTAAAGATAAGACATTTGTTCTTCGTAGTGATGCTTCATCCACTGGGATTGGAGCGGCACTAATGCAAGAGTACTCTGGAACTCTGCATCCTGTAATGTATATTTCCAGAAAACTTAATGCGGCAGAAAGGAATTATTCGGTTTTAGACCGTGAGCTATTAGCTATGGTTTGGTAAATTCTCAAACTACAAAGATTCCTTCTAGGCGCACATTTCATAGTAGAAACCAACCAAAAAGTTCTTACTGCTATACAGAGTAAGAATTTGAAGAGCTCGAGGTCTACTCGATATGCAATTGCTCTTCAACCTTTTCATTTCTCTGTGCGAGCTATTCGTGGATCAGATAATGTGATGGCAGACATTCTGTCAAGATGCCCACATGATTCCACATAACTATTAGGTCTTAGACGTCTTAATATGTCTAGGTCTATAGTAGTTCCTTTCTATATCAAGATAGATACACATTTGTAATTTAATAATATAATGATTGTATCACTACTTAGCGGTTCAGTGATATTTATTCACCGCTGTTCTTTAATGATTTTTCTTTATAAATCATAAATTTAAGATATCTAATACGAAATTATGGTATGAATTTTTGTATGCATTATGTAATGGCCAGAATTGTATTATACGGTGACACCTTCCTGGAAAAATTTACTTGTAGAGAAATAATTTCTCTCAGATTATGAGATACATTCTCACCAGTCGCTTCATAAGTCGACTTAGCCTCATATTAGGCGTTATATTTATTCCTGATATTTGCATCTGCGCAGTATTCATGCGTTGTGAGCCTATTGTACGTTGCTCCTAGATGTATTTCAAAAAAAAAAAATGTTTCATTTTTTTTTTTTCCGGGAGGTGTGGTAAGACTGTTACGTGCAGTCTTTGATATCTTGCAATATAATACATTTGTATGCTTGTTATGTTCGCAAATATTTTGTAAACAAAATAGATACTTTTTAGTGCTTAAGGAAAAGTCATTATTGAGTTACTTCCCTTGAAAGGAGTTTCGCCACTTTCGATCGAACTCCGCGAATGAATCTAGTTTTACTACGATTTATTCTTTGTTTGGGTAGAAATAGATTGTTCTTGCTTCAGAATATCTATGGCCTGAATTTATGTGTATTGTTTGTCTAGGTAGGACGAGTCGGTCTTATATCTGTATATCTTTACATATCTAAGTCGAACTATATGTTCTTTGTCGCTAGAAAGGTCAAAGGCTGTTCAGCGGATATGTGGCTAGAGAAGTGTGATTTGGCTTCGCCCTGATGATGGGGGGCTGTCGTGTTTTTCTGTATCGGCTTGTCGCCGGGAAAAGTGATCTCAAGATTGTTGGGGAAAGTGATAGACGTTTAGACCTATCCTGTATGCTTTACCCCAGTGTTTATTCTTATTGCCAAGGAATGGCAGAATCATATTTCTGATACCAAGGTAACAAAAGCATTTCTTATGAAATCTTACGAAGCCATCGTTTTCGATAAGCAGACGCACGATTTGTACGTCTGAGAGAATACTTAACTAGATGAAGATGACATTCATTTCTAGCAGCACTATATCTTGTATGATGAAGTCAATTGCATCATGATAGAATCTACAGAGCAATGAGAACATTTAATGTAGGATTAACTTTGGTACAGATTCCAGTTTGTATCCTAAAGTGAGTGACAGCTCACGACAGCAGCCATCTTGTATCCAAATATTTTATGACTTTCAAGAAGAGAAAAGGGATGCCCCGTACTATCGCTTGATGAGTCCAGAGATCACTGCTACAGATGAGAACCCATTACTAGCGGTTCAAAATGATTATATGAAAAATATGTGCTGAACATTATTTAAAGGAATCTTCGCTAGACGAGGTTAGGTCTAGAAGCCATCTTGAATATTGTTTATAAACTGACGTGCTTTGTCAGTAAACTCAGATGATATATATATGGGCAATACTGAGTGCTTGTCTACTGACATTCCATTGTGCTATGATTCAACGAGTGCCCATGTATCATTGCAAGACCATTTATCAATTGTACCATGATGTATTATGCCAACCTGTGATTTGTCACTGTATCCGTGCTGTCGAATGTGTACGTCCAATTAAACTGTAACAAAAAGTACACAGCAGTTGGCGTCGATGACTTCCAGCCATACAGGAGTGAGAAAAAGAACATTTATCAACTCTTCGAACTCTTTCATCATTCGCGTATTATACTCTCACTCTATGTCTACACACCACTGCGTAGGTCGAGTTGATATTCCTATTCCTAACAACCACTCTGACGAGCAACGCTGGGGCCAACAACAAGGCTTTAACATTGGAGCTTCCACAGACCACCATACCTCTTAACACTGTGGTCCTGTAAATAGTTGATGTCAGTGTGAACAAGGAACAATACAATTTCATATCTATACACCATTCAACAGTATATATAGAAACAGCATTTAACTCTGGTGGAATTCAACAAAGAAGAATATTTAACACTGATATGCTAATTACATAACAATATCAAAATAAGATTAAGCAAGGGGAGCTTTCATTGCATTGGGAAACATATGGAGAACAAGAGAAATCAAGTCCAACACAAAAATAAGAATCTTCAACTCAAATGTGAAGTCAGTCCTATTGTATGGCTTTGAGACATGGAGAACAACAAAAACAACGACCAAAAAGCTACAGACTTTTATAAACGGGTGCTTGCGTAGAATAGAAGGACTGAAATGGTATGACAAAGTCACAAATGTCGAATTAATGACAAGAACCAGACAAGTGCCAGTGCAACAAGAGTTGAGAAGATCCTTTGTTTTATATTAATGTGCGCCCTGATATAACTGACAGAAACTCTGTGAATAGGTTGAAAGAGGCGAATATTAATGATAGTTCTTATTATGTGAATATAATCAAAGCGCTATATGACAATGCAAGATGTTGTGTTAGAACAAATAAAGGGAATACAGAATGGTTTACAGTAGAAACAGGGGTGAATCAAGGCTGTATTATGTCACCACTACTTTTTGGAATAGCTATTGATTACGTTATGAGAAACTATACCCACAATGAACAATTAGGTATAAAATGGACAAATGGAAAATTCCTGGGGGACCTGGATTTCGCAGATGATTTAGCATTCTTAAGTTCAACACCCAGACAATCCCAAGAAGCAGTAAATAATTTGTGTCATCTTTTGGTTAAAATAGGTCTCCAAATAAATGCCTCTAAAACTAAAGTTATGAACATTTCTAACGAGACCTTTAATATCATCCTGAACGGGGAAAAACTACAGAAAGTTGAAAGTTTCAATTATTTAGGCAGTAAAATGACTCAGGATGGTGACACAACAAGAGAAATTCATACTAGAATTGCTTTGGCAGCTAGCGCCTTCAATAGATTATCTAACATTTGGAAATTACAATCATTGAATATACATACCAAGCTTCGTTTGTTTAATTTAAATGTTATCTCAGTGTTAACATACGGCTGTGAGAGTTGGAAAATAACAAAATCATTGGAGAACAAGCTGAATACATTCGAGAACAAATGTCTTAGAAAACTCATGAACATCAGTTGGAAAGAATTCAAGACTAATCGACAAATAAGAGAAGACTCTAGGCAGAAATATGTCTCCAACTATATAAGGAAAAGACGATGGTCATATATCGGTCATGTCCTACAAATGCAAAACAACAGAATACCATTGCAGGCGCTCACTTGGGTTCCTGAGGGTAAGAGGAAAAAAGGAAGACCAAAAGAAACACTCAGAAGAACAATAATAAGAGAAGGAAAAACGTTGGGATTAAACAATGTGCAAGAGCTAAGAGGAGTGGCGTCACAACGTACAACCTGGAGAGCACTGGTTTCTGCCTTATGCGCCGTGTTTGGTGCTTAAAGAATTTATTATTATTATTAATACTATTAATGATAGTGCTCGTTATGACATGGCTGATAATATTAATGATAGTTCTCATTATGATACAGGCGATAATATTAATGATAGTTCTCATTATGATACAGATGATTGTGATGGACGAACTCGGCTGACCCTGAACTTTGTTGTAATTCTTGTAAAACGGGACTTCTTTCACGTGGATTCATTAGCTATGCAACTGTTCCACACAGAGGGCAAACACGTTTGCTGATTGATATGCGGAAAGTTTACCTATCGTTCATTCTGGTCATCGCATTGATTTAAGGAGAGATTAAATCACGCCCACTAACATCTCTTGAACAATCATAGGCAGTTATTTTAATTAACTTGGCCAGTGGAGGGCGTCGCCAGAATCAAACAGATACAGCGACCACGATCAAAGAGACAGACTGAGGGATTTCAGGGGAGACTATCGGCGTCATCAAAGACAGTAGTGGTCCCTGATACGAGACGCAGTTGCTTGCCGCTATTTTCGCGTCTCGGTGTCAACCGCAGAACCGAGCGAACGGGGAAAGCCGAAACGGGCAGCAGCGAGCGCAGAACGAAGACCAGGGGGCGGCTTCTTCCCTTGATTTGGCGGTCAGATCCCCAAAAGTTCATGAGATCACATAAGCTGTCAAGTTTATCATGTCCCACTCAACTTACATTCCATTTTAGATAAATAGACCATGAAGAATAGACATTTTATCACTCGCTGGCCAGACCTTTACAGAAGCACTAGCTTTATTGAAATCTTGTTATAGATTTTCCCCTGGATTTTATATATATATATTTGCAGTGATTTCTATTCTGTGCAAAGCGGTAATATATTGTGTAAAGTGATCAGTGGTCTAGTTCAGTCATTCTATTTCAATGGATTTTGTGTTAATTTAAATGTATTAAATTAAACCATCTCAATAGTTCCAGTTTTAAATATAATGATCTATCTATTATATTATTTCAAAAGATAATAGATGCTTAAATTAACTTTTAAAGTCGCGAAGGAATTTATAAATTAATAAATTCAGTTAAGTCCTAGTTTTATAGATGTGTGTTTTTAACCACTAGAATTCGCGCAGTGTTTATTAAATACATAATTAAATACTCGAGTGTATTATAGGCTTAACGGGAAATTTATCGCGCTTGATTTTTCGGTATGTTACATGTCTTTTTTTCTTTCACACAGAGTGATCGTAACCTGCGGTCCCAGCTAAATAAAGAAAGAAATAAAGAAATCATCCTATAAACTTCCAGTCATATTGAAGAAACATTTCTTTTAAATATAATCTTGTGGCGGTCCCATGCGACCTAGCTGTCAGAATTAAATGAAATAAAGCCCACCCAAGAACATTTTAAAGAACAATCATCAAATTACCATTACAAACCTGTAAGATAAACTGGAAGGTAATCATCGCCAGTAGCGATATTATATTTACTGTTTACTGTGAGAGAGTACATATTTTCCTGACTGTGACTGAGCCTAGTTTTTCCTCAATTGGATTTAATAAAACTATCATCACGCATTGAAGGAATTTTACCATAGCGGAGGATTAAAAGAGACCACTTCATTTTCACCCCTGTTTCGAACTGAGTCAGTGCCATCCCATATACTCGTTTCTTTATAATAAACCACAAGAACTCTTAGAACTTCAAGTCCGGCGATAAGCGGGAATATTTGCTCTCAGTAAAAACTCGCAATATCTGGGGCGGGGCATAGAAGTGCTAGACAGTTACATGTGTCAAGAGTTTAATCAGTGTGTTTATCATTCTATGGAGTGACTGATGCTGCAACTCGGTAAGTGTGTGGTGTGTATGAGTGTGGATCCGCACAGAGTGTATGAATGACAGGAAATTAATTCTTTTGTGTAACCATTTTGTTAACTTGCTTACCTGGTAATATATATCTTTTCTGTATACCCTACATTGTTCCTTTAAGTGGGATAGTTGATAATTTGTTAACTATGTTTAAAACCCCCTCCTTTTCATTTGCTTAGTAAAGGGAAGAACAATTGGGAAGAACAGGATTTCTTTCTACCACCTATACCTAATTTGGTAACACCTCTTTTTCAGAGTAATTAACTTTACTGTTATGGTTAACGTACCTACGTTCCTGATATTATCTATCTCTGGACTGGGTTTATCTTTGTCTAATAAGCGGGAAGGGCTTAGTCGATACCAATCTTCTTCACCCCTCCCAAACTTGTTATTTGCATTTGTGTACTTATGATAATTTATGTAATACCTGATATTTGTTAGTGATTGATGTTTAAAGTGAATAAAATCACATAAACTCATTTAGTTCTGTGTTGGATGTACCCACAGCCCAACTTTTCCCCTATTCGTTTAATATAGTTTGTATCTACGTCGTCTGTGTGTTTGAAAACACCAAATCGGTGTGCGCGCAGATGCGAGGCTGGAAAACTGGCAAATAATTGTTGACCAGGAGAGCGGAAGAGAAGATTGAGAGAAACGATTTGTCGTAAATAAGTCTGTCTTTACTCTCCTCCAGCACGCTGTGAAGCAACTATTAAATCTCTACATTTTCTATCACTGAGCTTTCCATCATCATTTTCCACTCTAAACCGGACCACTATTTCTAAGACTCTTTTCTCTCAAAATAAATTTACGACAATATTTGGCTGGCTTGCCGGAATAATTTTGAGATACATTTGATGCACACATATTTGTGGGCTGGTTCTGGGATCTTGAGCTACATTTGAGGCAATCGCATAGCCGGGTTAAAGGTATTTTGAGTCTGATTTAGTCTGGGTCTAACTAGGTAGAGTGTGAATGATCTGTCTTTGTGAATAAGGGAAATAAATAAATAATTACACCCCTAGACAAACGTTCTTTAACTATTTGGGTTGTTCACACAGCATATTTACAGGTTGTTTTCTCTCCACAGCAGTAGAAAGTACAGATAAACAAAAATATTTGCTATTTTAATTATCCTCTGGCGGAGATAATTATATTTCTTTCTTTGTAAGAGTTGCTGGGATTGCGTGATTGTTTTACAGTCACTAAGGTTTTTGAAGTTAAAAAGAGTTGAGCTTAGCTAAAGACGGATTGTTCTGATTTTTAAAAATTAAGTTAACAACGTCTCATCTCAATAATTGACTTTAGGGACGGAGTTTGTTGTCAGAGATTAAAAATTTAGGGGAAAATTATTTTTTTTCCTTTTTAAATTGTTTTAATATAAATTTTTCTCGACTGTTAGTAAAAGTAGATTCTTTTCCAGTGTAACTTACCATTTAGTAGCATAGTCGCTTGCGTTTAGAGCCTTAATTGCCAGATAATAGCAGCGATAAGTTTGCACAGTACAGGTAGGAGGTAACACAGGTAAATTTATACTTGTGTTTTTTTCTCGTAGTGGTTCAGAGTTCCTCCCTTTCGCGTTGCTTCTTACTAGTTCTCTAGGCATACTTCATCTTATTCTTTAACAATGGCAGAGAGGATAAAGATGAGGTCCATCTTGAGGCTGGAAGCGAAAGAGGCAGGATTAGATGCAGAAGCTGCAAACGCGTTTATTAACCAGGAATTGGAAATATATGACGCGGAGCAACAGAGAGCCGAAGCTGAGAGGAAGGCGGAGCAACAGAGAGCCGAAGCTGAGAGGAAGGCGGAGCAACAGAGAGCCGAAGCTGAGAGGAAGGCGGAGCAACAGAGAGCAGAAGCTGAGAGGAAGGAAGAGAAAGAAAGAACAGAGAGGAGAGAAGCCCAGGAGAGGGCAGATAAGAAAGAAGCGGGAGAACGTCTTTTGGAACAGAAGAAAATTGAAGCAGAGATGGAAACTCGCAGAGAGAGAGAGAGAGACAAGGAAAGACAGCATCAACTGGCGCTTAAGGCTCTAGAGAGTCGGGGCGCCTCTACTTCGACTAACGGAGAGCCGTCTTCGCCCCAGTCTCAATCAATGGACCTCTCCAGTACTCAATCTGCCCAATTAACTGCTATGTCGTTTTCTTTAGAATCTTTTCCTAGCCCTAACGAAAAAATTGACAGCTACCTAGAAAAATTCGAGAGACTCGCGAATCTTTATGGATTAGAGAGTACCCGCTGGGCACTTAAACTCTCAATGTCACTGAAAGGCAATGCTTATGACGTGTACACAAAGCTGGGACCGAATCAACATGATTATGACCTGTTGAAGAAGGCCTTACTACAGCAGTTTGAGATTACTGCCCGAAAGTTTCTGCAGTTGTTCAGAAACAGCCGAAAAGAGAGCACGGAAACATTTCCCCAGTTCTCTTCACGTCTCACGGGGTATCTGACAAAGTGCATTGAATTATCTGACCTACCTCTTTCATATGAGGGACTCCTCGAACTTGTTCTTGTGGAGCAGATAAAATCCACTTTGTCGAATGAAACACGTAGATTTTTGGCGGAACAGGGGGCAGTCAGGCTTGAAGACATACTCAATAAAGCCGAACGCTATAGCAATGCAATGGCCGAACTTCCCAGCACTAAACGTAAACCCACAGATGAGCCATCTCGAAAACAGAACCTAGAGCAGTCATCCTATTCTTCCAATTCCTCTCAACATTATAACCAACGAGATAACAATACCCAGAAACCTCCCCAGGAAAAATCGAAATTCTACAACACCCGATACCCCCCAACAACAATTCTGATCAACCCAACAAGCCTACGTGGCAGCGCGGCCACCAAGGTCAAGGAAAAGGGAAGACCCCTACACCAGGAACGTCTGATCAGGGCAAACAAACCGGTGCAAACCGCATTGGATGTTTGCATACAGCCTCGAAAGGTAGAGTCAATGTCAGTGATTCTCAACCTGAGGGGGACCGACCCTCAACTCGAGGAACTGTAATTTTGAACGGTACCTCTACTACTTGTCTTTTTGACACTGGATTAAGCTTTAGTTGTATTGTTGCTAGACACCTAGTCAAACCAGGTCAGGAGACAGAGGAAACCGTCAAACTTAGTGGAGTTTTCAGGAGTGATGCACCCAGGACGCTTCCTATCGCACTGGTAGAAATACACTCTGACTTTGTCAGAGGAGTTATTAAAGCGGCCATAATGGATGATCCGATCTACCCAGTTATCCTGGGATGTAGATATGTGTTCATTGGGAGACCTAAGGAGCCGATTGTGGCAGCGGTAACCACAAGAGGGCAAGCCAAGAAGGAGAGGGAGCCTGCGCCAAATTTGTTGCCGAATGAACTGAAAGAGGCGCAACAAAAGGACCCTACTCTGGCGCCCTGCTTTAAAAAACTGCCCATGGCTAAGGACCCCAGACACAACAGAGACATCTTTTCTAAGGATGGTGTATTGTATCGTAGAACGGGCAACCCGGACACGGGGAATAACCAGCTCCTAGTACCGACGCAGTACAGAAACCAGATCTTAGAAATGGGGCACTCTCTTCCCTTTAGCGGACATATGGGACAAAACGCCACTATTCAGCGAATAAAAAACCACTATTGGTGGCCAGGAATGAACTCTGACATTGTCAGGTATGTGAAATCCTGCGCCCAGTGCCAACGGGTAGCACCCAAGCACTTGACACCCCCAGTACCTATGGGGCAAATGCCAATAGTAGGGACTCCATTTGAACGGGTTGCTGTCGACATTATTGGTCCCTGGAAAAGACCAAAAGAAGGAACAGGTTCATCCTGACCTTAGTCGACACTTGCACTATGCGGGCCGAAGCCGTACCGCTACCATGCACTAATTCCAAGCATGTCGCAGAAGCCCTTGTGCAAATTTTTACACGGTTGGGATTCCCTCAACAAGTTTTGACGGACAATGGATCCCAATTCCGTAGCCTGTTAATGGAGGAGATCTTTAAGATCTTGAGAGCCAAACATATCCACACAAGTCCCTACCATCCGGCCGGAAATGGGCTCGTGGAACGTTTTAACGGTACCCTCACCATGATGTTACGTAAGCTGGGTCAGGAGAAACCGGAAGACTGGGACCAATATATATCGGCTGCCTTATTCGCCTACCGAGAGGTACCCCAAGCGTCTACGGGTTTTGCGCCAGCTACACTTTTATTTGGCAGACCTATTAAGGGGCCACTAGAAGCCTTACTTCGGTCCCTGACAGACCAGAAGGCTGACGAGACAGTCGTCTCTGCAAGCAAGTATGTATCTGAGCTTAAGGAAAGGCTAAAGCTAGGATGGGATCTAGCTACTACCAACCTTAAGAAAGCCCGCGCTAAAATTACGAAAAGATACAACAAAGCTGCAAAAGAGAGAGAACTACAACCAGGGGAGAAAGTCCTATTGCTACTTCCAACCGGAAGCAATAAACTTCGCATCGGATGGCAAGGACCGTTTACCGTCCTTAAAAAGATCTCACGTACCAACTACAAGATCTCCATCAAAGGAAAGAAGAAGGTCTTTCACATAAATCTGCTAAAGAAATATTTGGAAAGACCGGTGCCATCCTCCGAGCATCTCCTGGCTGTCGCCATAGCAACGGAAGACGAGGAAGATGATGATGGTTGCATGGAGTATCCATTGCAACCCACAGAATTCTTTAAAGATGTCAAGTTCGGCGACAATCTCTCACCAGAACAACAAACAGAAACCAGGGCTCTACTAAAACAGTACAGTGCAGTCTTAACGGATGTACCTGGTCGAACAAATCTCATTGAATTTGATATGAAATTAACAAACGAGACCCCTGTTCGAACCAGAGTTTACCCCATCCCGTACGCTAAAGCGGATGCACTTCGCGGAGAAATAGACAAGCTGCGTCAGGCAGGAATTATCAGTGAGTCTACATCTCCTTACAGCTCGAGCGTAGTGCTGTTGCAGAAGCCCAATAAGGAAGTTCGGCTGTGCATTGATTACAGGTTGCTAAACGCTGTAACGGAATTCCAGCCCGAACCTCTCCAAACTGTTTCTGAGTTGTTCACCAAGCTCAGCAAAGCAAAGATCTTCTCCAAGATAGACCTCAGTAAAGGTTATTATCAAATACCAGTCAAGGAGGAAATTAAACCTTTGTTAGCTTTCAGCACTAGCGAAGGACATTACACATTTAATGTGATGCCGTTCGGTTTGCATAACGCACCAGGAGTGTTCACCAGGATGATGAGGAAGCTTCTAGAACCTTTGCAAAGTCCCCATATCCATAATTTCATGGATGACATCTTAATTGCATCGGAAACCTATGAAGAACATATTGCTACGGTTGCTATGCTCCTCAGGAGACTACAGGAAACGGGTCTCACAGCCAGACCTAGCAAATGTCTCATCGGGTTTGAACAGTTAGACTTCCTGGGGCACACTATTTCTCACGGATGCAGTGGGCCTATTAAGAAGAACGTGGAGAAAATAGTGGCAGCAAAAAGACCCCGAACGAAGAAAGACGTACGTTCCTTCATATCGCTATGTGCATACTATCAGAAGTACATCCAGAACTTCAACGGACTGACGGCACCTCTGACTGACCTCACAAAGAAAGGTTGTCCTGATAAGGTCATATGGGATCAAAAGTGCGAACACGCGTATAGCACTTTGAAAGGGCAGTTGTCTGCATACCCCATTTTGAGGTTGCCTGACCTCAAGAAACCTTTTGTACTGAGAGTCGACGCGTCAGGTCAGGGCATCGGGTCAACACTGCTTCAAGCCGATGACAGTGACCTGAACATGCTATTTCCAGTTGCCTATGGCAGTCGGAAATTAAATAAAGCGGAACGGAACTACAGCGTAGTTGAAAGGGAATGTCTTGCTCTGATTGACGGTATCAGACGCCATCATGAGTTTCTTTATGGTACATCTTTCACGGTGCAAACAGACCACGCTCCGTTAGCATTTCTTGGTGCCAATAAAGAATTTAATGCTAGGATCATGCGTTGGGCCCTCCTTTTAAGCGTTTATTCTTTCAAAATGGAATATATTCCGGGAAGACAGAATGTCGGGGCTGATTTCCTGAGTAGAAACTGGACTACAGAGGAAGAGGAGGAAGGTGAAGATACCAATCATCCAAAAGTTACCGATCAGGGCAGCTTCATCGTCATAAATCAAACATGAAAACACGTTTTCACGTCTCAAAAGAGGGGACGATTGTGATGGACGAACTCGGCTGACCCTGAACTTTGTTGTAATTCTTGTAAAACGGGACTTCTTTCACGTGGATTCATTAGCTATGCAACTGTTCCACACAGAGGGCAAACACGTTTGCTGATTGATATGCGGAAAGTTTACCTATCGTTCATTCTGGTCATCGCATTGATTTAAGGAGAGATTAAATCACGCCCACTAACATCTCTTGAACAATCATAGGCAGTTATTTTAATTAACTTGGCCAGTGGGGGGGGGGGGCGTCGCCAGAATCAAACAGATACAGCGACCACGATCAAAGAGACAGACTGAGGGATTTCAGGGGAGACTATCGGCGTTATCAAAGACAGTAGTGGTCCCTGATACGAGACGCAGTTGCTTGCCGCTATTTTCGCGTCTCGGTGTCAACCGCAGAACCGAGCGAACGGGGAAAGCCGAAACGGGCAGCAGCGAGCGCAGAACGAAGACCAGGGGGCGGCTTCTTCCCTTGATTTGGCGGTCAGATCCCCAAAAGTTCATGAGATCAAATAAGCTGTCAAGTTTATCATGTCCCACTCAACTTACATTCCATTTTAGATAAATAGACCATGAAGAATAGACATTTTATCACTCGCTGGCCAGACCTTTACAGAAGCACTAGCTTTATTGAAATCTTGTTATAGATTTTCCCCTGGATTTTATATATATATATTTGCAGTGATTTCTATTCTGTGCAAAGCGGTAATATATTGTGTAAAGTGATCAGTGGTCTAGTTCAGTCATTCTATTTCAATGGATTTTGTGTTAATTTAAATGTATTAAATTAAACCATCTCAATAGTTCCAGTTTTAAATATAATGATCTATCTATTATATTATTTCAAAAGATAATAGATGCTTAAATTAACTTTTAAAGTCGCGAAGGAATTTATAAATTAATAAATTCAGTTAAGTCCTAGTTTTATAGATGTGTGTTTTTAACCACTAGAATTCGCGCAGTGTTTATTAAATACATAATTAAATACTCGAGTGTATTATAGGCTTAACGGGAAATTTATCGCGCTTGATTTTTCGGTATGTTACATGTCTTTTTTCTTTCACACAGAGTGATCGTAACCTGCGGTCCCAGCTAAATAAAGAAAGAAATAAAGAAATCATCCTATAAACTTCCAGTCATATTGAAGAAACATTTCTTTTAAATATAATCTTGTGGCGGTCCATGCGACCTAGCTGTCAGAATTAAATGAAATAAAGCCCACCCAAGAACATTTTAAAGAACAATCATCAAATTACCATTACAAACCTGTAAGATAAACTGGAAGGTAATCATCGCCAGTAGCGATATTATATTTACTGTTTACTGTGAGAGAGTACATATTTTCCTGACTGTGACTGAGCCTAGTTTTTCCTCAATTGGATTTAATAAAACTATCATCACGCATTGAAGGAATTTTACCATAGCGGAGGATTAAAAGAGACCACTTCATTTTCACCCCTGTTTCGAACTGAGTCAGTGCCATCCCATATACTCGTTTCTTTATAATAAACCACAAGAACTCTTAGAACTTCAAGTCCGGCGATAAGCGGGAATATTTGCTCTCAGTAAAAACTCGCAATATCTGGGGCGGGGCATAGAAGTGCTAGACAGTTACATGTGTCAAGAGTTTAATCAGTGTGTTTATCATTCTATGGAGTGACTGATGCTGCAACTCGGTAAGTGTGTGGTGTGTATGAGTGTGGATCCGCACAGAGTGTATGAATGACAGGAAATTAATTCTTTTGTGTAACCATTTTGTTAACTTGCTTACCTGGTAATATATATCTTTTCTGTATACCCTACATTGTTCCTTTAAGTGGGATAGTTGATAATTTGTTAACTATGTTTTAAACCCCCTCCTTTTCATTTGCTTAGTAAAGGGAAGAACAATTGGGAAGAACAGGATTTCTTTCTACCACCTATACCTAATTTGGTAACACCTCTTTTTCAGAGTAATTAACTTTACTGTTATGGTTAACGTACCTACGTTCCTGATATTATCTATCTCTGGACTGGGTTTATCTTTGTCTAATAAGCGGGAAGGGCTTAGTCGATACCAATCTTCTTCACCCCTCCCAAACTTGTTATTTGCATTTGTGTACTTATGATAATTTATGTAATACCTGATATTTGTTAGTGATTGATGTTTAAAGTGAATAAAATCACATAAACTCATTTAGTTCTGTGTTGGATGTACCCACAGCCCAACTTTTCCCCTATTCGTTTAATATAGTTTGTATCTACGTCGTCTGTGTGTTTGAAAACACCAAATCGGTGTGCGCGCAGATGCGAGGCTGGAAAACTGGCAAATAATTGTTGACCAGGAGAGCGGAAGAGAAGATTGAGAGAAACGATTTGTCGTAAATAAGTCTGTCTTTACTCTCCTCCAGCACGCTGTGAAGCAACTATTAAATCTCTACATTTTCTATCACTGAGCTTTCCATCATCATTTTCCACTCTAAACCGGACCACTATTTCTAAGACTCTTTTCTCTCAAAATAAATTTACGACAATATTTGGCTGGCTCGCCGGGATAATTTTGAGATACATTTGATGCACACATATTTGTGGGCTGGTTCTGGGATCTTGAGCTACATTTGAGGCAATCGCATAGCCGGGTTAAAGGTATTTTGAGTCTGATTTAGTCTGGGTCTAACTAGGTAGAGTGTGAATGATCTGTCTTTGTGAATAAGGGAAATAAATAAATAATTACACCCCTAGACAAACGTTCTTTAACTATTTGGGTTGTTCACACAGCATATTTACAGGTTGTTTTCTCTCCACAGCAGTAGAAAGTACAGATAAACAAAAATATTTGCTATTTTAATTATCCTCTGGCGGAGATAATTATATTTCTTTCTTTGTAAGAGTTGCTGGGATTGCGTGATTGTTTTACAGTCACTAAGGTTTTTGAAGTTAAAAAGAGTTGAGCTTAGCTAAAGACGGATTGTTCTGATTTTTAAAAATTAAGTTAACAACGTCTCATCTCAATAATTGACTTTAGGGACGGAGTTTGTTGTCAGAGATTAAAAATTTAGGGGAAAATTATTTTTTTTCCTTTTTAAATTGTTTTAATATAAATTTTTCTCGACTGTTAGTAAAAGTAGATTCTTTTCCAGTGTAACTTACCATTTAGTAGCATAGTCGCTTGCGTTTAGAGCCTTAATTGCCAGATAATAGCAGCGATAAGTTTGCACAGTACAGGTAGGAGGTAACACAGGTAAATTTATACTTGTGTTTTTTTTTCTCGTAGTGGTTCAGAGTTCCTCCCTTTCGCGTTGCTTCTTACTAGTTCTCTAGGCATACTTCATCTTATTCTTTAACAATGGCAGAGAGGATAAAGATGAGGTCCATCTTGAGGCTGGAAGCGAAAGAGGCAGGATTAGATGCAGAAGCTGCAAACGCGTTTATTAACCAGGAATTGGAAATATATGACGCGGAGCAACAGAGAGCCGAAGCTGAGAGGAAGGCGGAGCAACAGAGAGCCGAAGCTGAGAGGAAGGCGGAGCAACAGAGAGCCGAAGCTGAGAGGAAGGCGGAGCAACAGAGAGCAGAAGCTGAGAGGAAGGAAGAGAAAGAAAGAACAGAGAGGAGAGAAGCCCAGGAGAGGGCAGATAAGAAAGAAGCGGGAGAACGTCTTTTGGAACAGAAGAAAATTGAAGCAGAGATGGAAACTCGCAGAGAGAGAGAGAGAGACAAGGAAAGACAGCATCAACTGGCGCTTAAGGCTCTAGAGAGTCGGGGCGCCTCTACTTCGACTAACGGAGAGCCGTCTTCGCCCCAGTCTCAATCAATGGACCTCTCCAGTACTCAATCTGCCCAATTAACTGCTATGTCGTTTTCTTTAGAATCTTTTCCTAGCCCTAACGAAAAAATTGACAGCTACCTAGAAAAATTCGAGAGACTCGCGAATCTTTATGGATTAGAGAGTACCCGCTGGGCACTTAAACTCTCAATGTCACTGAAAGGCAATGCTTATGACGTGTACACAAAGCTGGGACCGAATCAACATGATTATGACCTGTTGAAGAAGGCCTTACTACAGCAGTTTGAGATTACTGCCCGAAAGTTTCTGCAGTTGTTCAGAAACAGCCGAAAAGAGAGCACGGAAACATTTCCCCAGTTCTCTTCACGTCTCACGGGGTATCTGACAAAGTGCATTGAATTATCTGACCTACCTCTTTCATATGAGGGACTCCTCGAACTTGTTCTTGTGGAGCAGATAAAATCCACTTTGTCGAATGAAACACGTAGATTTTTGGCGGAACAGGGGGCAGTCAGGCTTGAAGACATACTCAATAAAGCCGAACGCTATAGCAATGCAATGGCCGAACTTCCCAGCACTAAACGTAAACCCACAGATGAGCCATCTCGAAAACAGAACCTAGAGCAGTCATCCTATTCTTCCAATTCCTCTCAACATTATAACCAACGAGATAACAATACCCAGAAACCTCCCCAGGAAAAATCGAAATTCTACAACACCCGATACCCCCCAACAACAATTCTGATCAACCCAACAAGCCTACGTGGCAGCGCGGCCACCAAGGTCAAGGAAAAGGGAAGACCCCTACACCAGGAACGTCTGATCAGGGCAAACAAACCGGTGCAAACCGCATTGGATGTTTGCATACAGCCTCGAAAGGTAGAGTCAATGTCAGTGATTCTCAACCTGAGGGGGACCGACCCTCAACTCGAGGAACTGTAATTTTGAACGGTACCTCTACTACTTGTCTTTTTGACACTGGATTAAGCTTTAGTTGTATTGTTGCTAGACACCTAGTCAAACCAGGTCAGGAGACAGAGGAAACCGTCAAACTTAGTGGAGTTTTCAGGAGTGATGCACCCAGGACGCTTCCTATCGCACTGGTAGAAATACACTCTGACTTTGTCAGAGGAGTTATTAAAGCGGCCATAATGGATGATCCGATCTACCCAGTTATCCTGGGATGTAGATATGTGTTCATTGGGAGACCTAAGGAGCCGATTGTGGCAGCGGTAACCACAAGAGGGCAAGCCAAGAAGGAGAGGGAGCCTGCGCCAAATTTGTTGCCAAATGAACTGAAAGAGGCGCAACAAAAGGACCCTACTCTGGCGCCCTGCTTTAAAAAACTGCCCATGGCTAAGGACCCCAGACACAACAGAGACATCTTTTCTAAGGATGGTGTATTGTATCGTAGAACGGGCAACCCGGACACGGGGAATAACCAGCTCCTAGTACCGACGCAGTACAGAAACCAGATCTTAGAAATGGGGCACTCTCTTCCCTTTAGCGGACATATGGGACAAAACGCCACTATTCAGCGAATAAAAAACCACTATTGGTGGCCAGGAATGAACTCTGACATTGTCAGGTATGTGAAATCCTGCGCCCAGTGCCAACGGGTAGCACCCAAGCACTTGACACCCCCAGTACCTATGGGGCAAATGCCAATAGTAGGGACTCCATTTGAACGGGTTGCTGTCGACATTATTGGTCCCTGGAAAAGACCAAAAGAAGGAACAGGTTCATCCTGACCTTAGTCGACACTTGCACTATGCGGGCCGAAGCCGTACCGCTACCATGCACTAATTCCAAGCATGTCGCAGAAGCCCTTGTGCAAATTTTTTACACGGTTGGGATTCCCTCAACAAGTTTTGACGGACAATGGATCCCAATTCCGTAGCCTGTTAATGGAGGAGATCTTTAAGATCTTGAGAGCCAAACATATCCACACAAGTCCCTACCATCCGGCCGGAAATGGGCTCGTGGAACGTTTTAACGGTACCCTCACCATGATGTTACGTAAGCTGGGTCAGGAGAAACCGGAAGACTGGGACCAATATATATCGGCTGCCTTATTCGCCTACCGAGAGGTACCCCAAGCGTCTACGGGTTTTGCGCCAGCTACACTTTTATTTGGCAGACCTATTAAGGGGCCACTAGAAGCCTTACTTCGGTCCCTGACAGACCAGAAGGCTGACGAGACAGTCGTCTCTGCAAGCAAGTATGTATCTGAGCTTAAGGAAAGGCTAAAGCTAGGATGGGATCTAGCTACTACCAACCTTAAGAAAGCCCGCGCTAAAATTACGAAAAGATACAACAAAGCTGCAAAAGAGAGAGAACTACAACCAGGGGAGAAAGTCCTATTGCTACTTCCAACCGGAAGCAATAAACTTCGCATCGGATGGCAAGGACCGTTTACCGTCCTTAAAAAGATCTCACGTACCAACTACAAGATCTCCATCAAAGGAAAGAAGAAGGTCTTTCACATAAATCTGCTAAAGAAATATTTGGAAAGACCGGTGCCATCCTCCGAGCATCTCCTGGCTGTCGCCATAGCAACGGAAGACGAGGAAGATGATGATGGTTGCATGGAGTATCCATTGCAACCCACAGAATTCTTTAAAGATGTCAAGTTCGGCGACAATCTCTCACCAGAACAACAAACAGAAACCAGGGCTCTACTAAAACAGTACAGTGCAGTCTTAACGGATGTACCTGGTCGAACAAATCTCATTGAATTTGATATGAAATTAACAAACGAGACCCCTGTTCGAACCAGAGTTTACCCCATCCCGTACGCTAAAGCGGATGCACTTCGCGGAGAAATAGACAAGCTGCGTCAGGCAGGAATTATCAGTGAGTCTACATCTCCTTACAGCTCGAGCGTAGTGCTGTTGCAGAAGCCCAATAAGGAAGTTCGGCTGTGCATTGATTACAGGTTGCTAAACGCTGTAACGGAATTCCAGCCCGAACCTCTCCAAACTGTTTCTGAGTTGTTCACCAAGCTCAGCAAAGCAAAGATCTTCTCCAAGATAGACCTCAGTAAAGGTTATTATCAAATACCAGTCAAGGAGGAAATTAAACCTTTGTTAGCTTTCAGCACTAGCGAAGGACATTACACATTTAATGTGATGCCGTTCGGTTTGCATAACGCACCAGGAGTGTTCACCAGGATGATGAGGAAGCTTCTAGAACCTTTGCAAAGTCCCCATATCCATAATTTCATGGATGACATCTTAATTGCATCGGAAACCTATGAAGAACATATTGCTACGGTTGCTATGCTCCTCAGGAGACTACAGGAAACGGGTCTCACAGCCAGACCTAGCAAATGTCTCATCGGGTTTGAACAGTTAGACTTCCTGGGGCACACTATTTCTCACGGATGCAGTTGGCCTATTAAGAAGAACGTGGAGAAAATAGTGGCAGCAAAAAGACCCCGAACGAAGAAAGACGTACGTTCCTTCATATCGCTATGTGCATACTATCAGAAGTACATCCAGAACTTCAACGGACTGACGGCACCTCTGACTGACCTCACAAAGAAAGGTTGTCCTGATAAGGTCATATGGGATCAAAAGTGCGAACACGCGTATAGCACTTTGAAAGGGCAGTTGTCTGCATACCCCATTTTGAGGTTGCCTGACCTCAAGAAACCTTTTGTACTGAGAGTCGACGCGTCAGGTCAGGGCATCGGGTCAACACTGCTTCAAGCCGATGACAGTGACCTGAACATGCTATTTCCAGTTGCCTATGGCAGTCGGAAATTAAATAAAGCGGAACGGAACTACAGCGTAGTTGAAAGGGAATGTCTTGCTCTGATTGACGGTATCAGACGCCATCATGAGTTTCTTTATGGTACATCTTTCACGGTGCAAACAGACCACGCTCCGTTAGCATTTCTTGGTGCCAATAAAGAATTTAATGCTAGGATCATGCGTTGGGCCCTCCTTTTAAGCGTTTATTCTTTCAAAATGGAATATATTCCGGGAAGACAGAATGTCGGGGCTGATTTCCTGAGTAGAAACTGGACTACAGAGGAAGAGGAGGAAGGTGAAGATACCAATCATCCAAAAGTTACCGATCAGGGCAGCTTCATCGTCATAAATCAAACATGAAAACACGTTTTTTCACGTCTCAAAAGAGGGGACGATTGTGATGGACGAACTCGGCTGACCCTGAACTTTGTTGTAATTCTTGTAAAACGGGACTTCTTTCACGTGGATTCATTAGCTATGCAACTGTTCCACACAGAGGGCAAACACGTTTGCTGATTGATATGCGGAAAGTTTACCTATCGTTCATTCTGGTCATCGCATTGATTTAGGAGAGATTAAATCACGCCCACTAACATCTCTTGAACAATCATAGGCAGTTATTTTAATTAACTTGGCCAGTGGGGGGGGGGGGGCGTCGCCAGAATCAAACAGATACAGCGACCACGATCAAAGAGACAGACTGAGGGATTTCAGGGGAGACTATCGGCGTTATCAAAGACAGTAGTGGTCCCTGATACGAGACGCAGTTGCTTGCCGCTATTTTCGCGTCTCGGTGTCAACCGCAGAACCGAGCGAACGGGGAAAGCCGAAACGGGCAGCAGCGAGCGCAGAACGAAGACCAGGGGGCGGCTTCTTCCCTTGATTTGGCGGTCAGATCCCCAAAAGTTCATGAGATCAAATAAGCTGTCAAGTTTATCATGTCCCATTCAACTTACATTCCATTTTAGATAAATAGACCATGAAGAATAGACATTTTATCACTCGCTGGCCAGACCTTTACAGAAGCACTAGCTTTATTGAAATCTTGTTATAGATTTTCCCCTGGATTTTATATATATATATATTTGCAGTGATTTCTATTCTGTGCAAAGCGGTAATATATTGTGTAAAGTGATCAGTGGTCTAGTTCAGTCATTCTATTTCAATGGATTTTGTGTTAATTTAAATGTATTAAATTAAACCATCTCAATAGTTCCAGTTTTAAATATAATGATCTATCTATTATATTATTTCAAAAGATAATAGATGCTTAAATTAACTTTTAAAGTCGCGAAGGAATTTATAAATTAATAAATTCAGTTAAGTCCTAGTTTTATAGATGTGTGTTTTTAACCACTAGAATTCGCGCAGTGTTTATTAAATACATAATTAAATACTCGAGTGTATTATAGGCTTAACGGGAAATTTATCGCGCTTGATTTTTCGGTATGTTACATGTCTTTTTTCTTTCACACAGAGTGATCGTAACCTGCGGTCCCAGCTAAATAAAGAAAGAAATAAAGAAATCATCCTATAAACTTCCAGTCATATTGAAGAAACATTTCTTTTAAATATAATCTTGTGGCGGTCCCATGCGACCTAGCTGTCAGAATTAAATGAAATAAAGCCCACCCAAGAACATTTTAAAGAACAATCATCAAATTACCATTACAAACCTGTAAGATAAACTGGAAGGTAATCATCGCCAGTAGCGATATTATATTTACTGTTTACTGTGAGAGAGTACATATTTTCCTGACTGTGACTGAGCTTAGTTTTTCCTCAATTGGATTTAATAAAACTATCATCACGCATTGAAGGAATTTTACCATAGCGGAGGATTAAAAGAGACCACTTCATTTTCACCCCTGTGTCGAACTGCGTCAGTGCCATCCCATATACTCGTTTCTTTATAATAAACCACAAGAACTCTTAGAACTTCAAGTCCGGCGATAAGCGGGAATATTTGCTCTCAGTAAAAACTCGCAATATCTGGGGCGGGGCATAGAAGTGCTAGACAGTTACACGTGTCAAGAGTTTAATCAGTGTGTTTATCATTCTATGGAGTGACTGATGCTGCAACTCGGTAAGTGTGTGGTGTATATGAGTGTGGATCCGCACAGAGTGTATGAATGACAGGAAATTAATTCTTTTGTGTAACCATTTTGTTAACTTGCTTACCTGGTAATATATATCTTTTCTGTATACCCTACATTGTTCCTTTAAGTGGGATAGTTGATAATTTGTTAACTATGTTTAAAACCCCCTCCTTTTCATTTGCTTAGTAAAGGGAAGAACAATTGGGAAGAACAGGATTTCTTTCTACCACCTATACCTAATTTGGTAACACCTCTTTTTCAGAGTAATTAACTTTACTGTTAGGTTAACGTACCTACGTTCCTGATATTATCTATCTCTGGACTGGGTTTATCTTTGTCTAATAAGCGGGAAGGGCTTAGTCGATACCAATCTTCTTCACCCCTCCCAAACTTGTTATTTGCATTTGTGTACTTATGATAATTTATGTAATACCTGATATTTGTTAGTGATTGATGTTTAAAGTGAATAAAATCACATAAACTCATTTAGTTCTGTGTTGGATGTACCCAAAGCCCAACTTTTCCCCTATTCGTTTAATATAGTTTGTATCTACGTCGTCTGTATGTTTGAAAACACCAAATCGGTGTGCGCGCAGATGCGTGGCTGGAAAACTGGCAAATAATTGTTGACCAGGAGAGCGGAAGAGAAGATTGAGAGAAACGATTTGTCGTAAATAAGTCTGTCTTTACTCTCCTCCAGCACGCTGTGAAGCAACTATTAAATCTCTACATTTTCTATCACTGAGCTTTCCATCATCATTTTCCACTCTAAACCGGACCACTATTTCTAAGACTCTTTTCTCCCAAAATAAATTTACGACAATGATAATATTAATAATAGTCTTCATTATGATACAGGTGATAATATTAATGATAGTTCTCATTATGATACAGGTGATAATATTAATGAAAATTCTCATTATGATACAGGTGATAATATTATTGATAGTTCTCATTATGATACAGGGGATAATATTAATGATAGCTCTCATTATGATACAGGTGATAATATTAATGATAGTTCTCATTATCATACAGGTGATAATATTAATGATAGTTCTCATTATGAAATATGTGATAATATTAATGATAGTTCTCATTTTGATACATGTGATAATATTAATGATAGTTCTCATTATGATACAGGTGATAATATTAGTGATAGTTCTCATTATGATACAGGTGATAATATTAATTATAGTTCTCATTATGATACAGTTGACAATATTAATGATAGTTCTCATTATGATACAGGCGATAATATTAATGAAAGTTCTCATTATGATACATGTGATAATATTAATGATAGTTCTGATTATGATACAGGTGATAATATTAATATTAGTTGTCATTATGATACAGGTGATAATATTAATGATAGTTCTCATTATGATACAGGTGATAATATTATTGAAAGTTCTCATTATGATACAGGTGCAGATATTAATGATAGTTCTCATTATGATACAGGTGACAATATTGATGATAGTTCTCATTATGATACAGGTGATAATATTAATGAAAGTTTTCATTATGATGCATGTGATAATATTAATGATAGTTCTCATTATGATACATGTGATAATATTAATGACAGTTCTCATTATCATACATGTGATAATATTAAGGATAGTTCTCATTATGATGCAGGTGATAATATTAATGATAGTTCTCATTATGATACAGGTGATAATATTATTGATAGTTCTCATTATGATACAGGTGATAATATTATTGATAGTTCTCATTATGATACAAGCGATAATATTAATGATAGTTCTCATTACGATACAGATGATAATATTAATAATAGTCTTCATTATGATACAGGTGATAATATAAATGATAGTTCTCATTACAATACAGGTGATAATATTAATGATAGTTCTCATTACAATACAGGTGATAATATAAATGATAGTTCTCATTACAATACAGATGATAATATTAATGATAGTTCTCATTACAATACAGGTGATAATATTAATGAAAGTTCAAATTATGATACAGGTGATAATATTAATGATAGTTCTCATTATGATACAGGTGATAATATTATTGATAGTTCTCATTATGATACAAGCGATAATATTAATGATAGTTCTCATTACGATACAGATGATAATATTAATAATAGTCTTCATTATGATACAGGTGATAATATTAATGATAGTTCTCATTATCATACAGGTGATAATATTAATGATAGTTCTCATTATGAAACATGTGATAATATTAATGACAGTTCTCATTATGAAACATGTGATAATATTAATGATAGTTCTCATTATGAAACATGTGATAATATTAATGATAGTTCTCATTATGATATTATGATGGTTTTGACAATCCTCATATTGTTATTTATGTTGAAGTTTACAATCGTATTTGATTTTCTGTATAATAGCGCCCGTTGATTGGCGCTTCGATAATTCAAGTACCCTATACGCAGATATTTAATTGAGTTTTTCCGCTTTCTTTCTGAATTTTCCTTGCAAGCTTTTCTTTTTCTCCCTCTTTTCTCCCCTACCTCTCTGTCACAGAGGTTATTGATCATAAATTGCCTACATCCTCTTCTTTCTCCTTTCACCCGTATCCTCTATTTTTTGTTATCCTTTTTACTTATTTTCCTGTATTTTTTTCGCATCCATTCGTTTGCGAAACACATATTTTCTTCTCCATCCTTAACGTTTACCTGTTTCTTTTCTCAAAACTGAGAATAGCACTAGTGACGGGATTACGTAGATGTCAGTTTCTGCTGGTCGAACGATAGCCGTGAATACACGGTTCTCGCCAGACAGAACGTCTGCAGTTTCCCCGGTCAGAGCGCTGCCCGACCAGATTTCTGGGCCTGGGGTGTGAGAATTCGCTCCGTCAGACATGGCAGGCAGACGGATTGTCTACCTTTTGCAGCAACTGCGTGAGTTTTCGTCGGGATAGTCCGGCGAAGTGTGAAATTGCGCTCCGCACTGCAGACGGGTTGTCTGAGATTTGAAACTGTCACGTGCGCTCTCGGTCAGTAGGTGGCAGTTACGACATGCCCAGGTGTTAAACGTAGGGTCAGAGACGGGAAGGGGGACTATTTCGATTTGGCGAAATAAAGGAGTTCCTCCTTTGTCTGGTTTAAAATATTAACCCAAGTTTGAAACTTTAATTTCATTCTCACTCTTAAATTTGCAGTAGACAGATCGCTATGCTAGATTTAATATCTGTGTTTTGGCGAAGTCAGAGTTTCTTGGGCATTTGCCGAGTTCTAGATTACCATTAGATTACAGTATTCTAGTTCATGGTTTAGTCTGTAGTTCTGCGTGAGGTAAATATTATATATAATAGATCTCTAGTATTTTGTGAAGTGATAAAGAGTTTAATCGCCTATTTCATTTTAAACTAGTTCTGTGTGCAGAGTGATTATTTTAATAGTTTGTTATTTCTTTAGTCGACGAGTTACAATGGAAAGCAAGATAAATTAAAAATTTCTAGCTAAACCCATTCGGCTATTAAAACAATTTCATTTAACTGCTAACTACTCAGTCGAGTATAATTTCTAAACAAACTTATAAATGCTAGATACATCATGAGCGGTGACGGAATACCCCCATTATTCCTAATTCATGATGAGTGATTTTTTTATATAACTTATTTCACGGGAAGTTTTAAATATAAGTCAAGCTGTAGGCTTGCCGTTTAAACTATAAGTTATATCCTTTTACATAGTATGTATAATTATTTATATGTGCTTTTTCCATTTTATGCAGTGAATACTGGGGTGACCCAAACTTGCCGGCGGTTAGTAAAGAGACATACTTGTGAGAAGCATAGACATTTCTTATCTTTAACCACGTGGGTTTCTTTTTCAAGTAACACTGGTCTGACAGTGCATGTGCCATCAGAGATAAACAGTAATACCAATCCCACTAACGGTTGCTAAAGACTAATGTTTATACTGGGCTTCTGAGCCAGTACATACTTCTTACAAATACTTCTTCGAGAAAATTGAAAAAATTTACATTTGCTGCCTATTGCGAGAATAATTACAAGAAATAACATTTACATTTCCGACATTGTTTTGAAAGAGTGCTTAATATTCTTAACCAAGACTGTTGTCTGAAAGAACTGTCGCAGGAAGTCGACGCTCCCCGGATTCATCCTAACGGGGCTGTGGGCTAAACCTAGAGTTAAGATCATAACGGGGCTATCATCCTTGTAGCATTTTCTTGAATTGTATGACTATTTGTATATGTTTTCCTTGATGTATTTCTTTTAGGTGTTGTGAGAAGATTTTTTATGATAATTAAAATCTCTCTTGAACTAAATCAGTGCGTTGGTCAGCTCGTTCTAAGATATATATATTCATTGTTATAGATTTCCCACGTCTGTGTGTTTAACTGTCGTCACGTGTATGTGCGTGCCCGTGAGTAGATAGAAATATATGTAATATATATATCTGTGTTTAGACTGTCTGACGCCTTAAAAGCCGTCGTAGAAGATAGGTGAAAGAGAGAAGATTTCCTCGATTTTTTCAGACAGCCTCTATATCACAGTCTATCATCTCACTTGTGGAAATTCTAGTTTTTTTTACTAACTCTCACTGTGTCTATCACCTATTCAAACCTATTCAGAAGGGACTAACCTAAGTCTTAATTCTCCTATCTAAAATCTACGACACTCTCCTTCTGCATCCATATTCCTTTCTTTTAATCTTCTAAAGGTATCATCAGCAGAGCACGATCTCCGTAGCTCTCGCGATGATTCTGGTTTGTAAGATGATAATATCATTCATCATTGTGGCATTGCAGTAGATGGTGGAAATATACGGTCACCCTGGTAGAGCCCCCGTACCAGGGAAGAGGAAAGGGGTGTCTCTTACGGAGTTCATATGCCTGGTGCCGCCCCGCTCGCCCTTTAGACAGCAAATGTTTGCGACTGCTTACCCAGCAGCCATTCAGTCTCTCGACACATTGGTCCACCTTAGACTTTGGGTAGTTTACTTATGACTGAGATATTATGAAACCCATGATATGGGTATGTTCTGCATACGTTTTCAATGGGGCTTTCCGTGATTGAACATGCCTTGACGCGAGTCATAATGTTTATTATAAATCTGGATCAGAACTGCGTTAAACGTGAATGTGAAGACATTTTTTTTTGACGATGCAATCGTTGTAAAAATATGTGTACAAATTTTACGCCACCTTTTTGGTAAACAAAATGTGCTGCATACGTTGGCTGATAATGTCGTTGTACTGAACTTTACATAAAAATGCCCTATTCCAGCATATCCATAAGTTACAGTACTTGATTGTTGCCCAACAAAAGGTGGAATCCTCGTTAAAAAGAACATTCTGGGTCGAACCAAGTCAATCACATTGAAAAAGACGCATCAATGCAGTCTAACAACTCAAATCCCATGAAATATGTCAGACATCTTGGACCTGAAGCGAACTTCAAAAGTAAGACTGACAGGGATGGACGTATGGGAGGATGCATCCGGCGTGTATATCAGAATTCATACCCTTCGACATATACTGAGGGAGACTGAGCACCTCTGGGTTTGCCTGGAGTGCAATGGTGTCGATTTTGATCAACCATAACAATAACGATTACAGTCACAGTAGCTATATCGATAATGTCGACGATAATAAGATAATGATAGTAACGAAGTTAATGTTGAATGTATCGATAATGGTTAAGGTATCACTATAGTTATAATAATGTTGGTCCACAATAAATAGACACATACACACGGGTTCTTTAATTCCCATTACTGTTTACTTTCTTGTACTAAGTAAAGGTAAGTAAGTCCGATAAGTTACCCCGACGCCTGTACCAGTAGGAGGTCTGATCTTAGGACACCAGGAAGATCAAGAGGCAGATGCATAGATAACATGACAGAAATCCCACAACATAAGGGGGCTCACTAGCAGGCAATGCCA
Source organism: Oreohelix idahoensis (assembly GCA_024509875.1). Classification (NCBI taxonomy): domain Eukaryota; kingdom Metazoa; phylum Mollusca; class Gastropoda; order Stylommatophora; family Oreohelicidae; genus Oreohelix; species Oreohelix idahoensis. The sequence goes on from JAMPIV010009022.1 coordinate 219,569, forward strand.
CACACATTGCTCAATGTCACGTAGACATTTATATTCTATAAATTGCCTATATCCTCTTCTTCTTTCACCCGTATCCTCTATTTTATTATCATTTCTATCCTTTTTCCTGTGTTTTTCGCATTCGTAAGTTTGCGACTATATACATTACTATTTTCCCATTCTAACTTTCGCCGGGTTTAGTTTCTCATTTAGAAACGCACTAGTGAGGTTATTACGTAGATGCCAGGCTCGGGAGGTTATTGCGTTGTGGACGTAAACTGTGAATATTCGCTTTCGCCAGACATATAGGCGACAAATTTGTCTGCATTTTTACCTGCCACAACGAGTGGTGTCGGCTGAATGCTCAGAAAGGCGCGATAACTGACATCTCCTCGACGCAGTTTGAGACATTTGTATGGAAATCCCAGCTGACAAGGCACTCACGGTTGGCCTGGTCCGCGCGAGGTGTGAAAACGCACGAGTGTCAGTTCATGGTATGCGTCTAAGTTACGTAGTGGTAGGAAAGACGAGAGATTCCATTGGTTTTGGAAATAGTGGGATCCTTTCTTTGTTTCATAGATATAACCAGAATGTTAAACTTGTTTTTCATTCAGTCCTCTAAATTCGCAGAAGACAGGACGTTTCGTGCTAAGAGAATAAGCTGTATAGCGAAGTCTTAGTTTGTTCTTGGCAACAATTTTGCCGAACTTCTAGACTACCAATAAATATTCAGCGTATGATTCTAAGTTGTGCGACTACCTGTAGTTCTGTTTGAGGTAAAAATATATTATATCTAGTATTTTGTGAAGTGATAAAGTGAAATCGCTTATTTCATATTTCACTAGTTTCTTTTGTGCAGAGTGAATATTTATTAAGTCTGTTATATTCTCTAGTCGACGAGTTACAGTGGAAAGCGGAATAAATTACAATTTCTAGCTTAAAATCATGTAGCCATAATGGATTTAATTTTACTGCTAATACTCAGTCGGGAGAATATATTTTAATACTAACTTATTAAATGACTGCTACATCTTGAGTATTGACGGAATGCGTAAGTATTCCTAATTCAGGATGTTTGATTTTAAAAAAAAACTTATTCCACGGGAAGTGGTAAACTATAAGACAAGCTACGCTTGCAGTTTAAATTATCAGTTATATTGAGTACATAATATGTAAATTATTTATATGTGTTTTTTTCCCTTATTCAGTGAATACTGGGGTGACCCAATCTTTGCCAGCGTTCTAGTACGTGAACATTATCTGTGAAGAACTTAAGCACTTTCATTACATGAACTGTAACAGTTAAATGAAGTAAAAGGCCTATCGCGCCAGAAGTAATTCTTCCAGAATAACATTTAAGTACAGATCAGCCCGCTGTGGCAAGCAAAATATCAGTAATATCCGACAGAGTTTTGACTATTAGTGTGGTGACCAAATATAGCCATATACTGAGATAAGGCACCCGACCTGACATTTCTCATTTTTTTAGAAACCTACGCTAGTGACACTGTGCTCCGCTAACTTTCGTGCCTTAAATTTTATGTGACTTAAACAGACATCCGAAAAATAAGAACACGCAAGGAATCGTTCCCTGAGACAGAGAATTCAGTACGTCTTTTTGGAACTGGGGATTTTTTGGTCGAGACTGCATTTACGGGTCTGTGTGAAGGTCCTAGAAAAAATTATGTTCCCAGAGGCAGCGATCAAAGCTGTAAGTATAAATGTGCGCACGTGGCCACGGCTGAATGAATAGAGTGAACGCAGGTCTGAGTGTTATTGTTACCGTTGTATTTTGGCACCTATTTGCTGTCATAACTTTCTTCATGCAAGTTTGTTTTGCTAACAATATTTTCCCTTAAACTAGATTATAGTATCAGGGCTGTTCATACCTTAAACGGGGGAAACTCTTAGACTCAATCATATGTATCTGGGACTCTTTGTGCTATCATCTTTCTCCTAACGGGACTTTGGGCTATCCATCGAGGGAAGATCATAACTGTGGGCCTACCAGTTCTTGTAGCATTCCTTGATTTGTTTATGACTTTGTGTATATATTTTTTTTTGATGAAATTTTACATGTTGTGACGTAAGTTTACAATGATAAATAAACTTAACAATAAATTAATCAGCATGTTGGTCAGCTCGTTCTAAATATCTATATAATCATTTGTTATAGTTTCCCACGTCTGTGTGTCTACCTGTCGTCACTTGAATGTGCGTGCACGTGAGTGGATATATATATATTTAATGTATATGTGTTAGACTGTCTGACTACTCTAGATCTGTCGTAGAAGATAGGTGAGAGAGAGAGAGAAGATTCCTCGCTCTCAGAGACAGCCTCTATCACAATTCTACTACCTCACTCGTGGAAATCTATTTTGTATTTCTATCTCACACTGTGACTATCACTCATTCCAACCTATTCAGAAGGGACCAACCCAAGTCTTAATTCTCCTATCAAAAATCTACGACACTCAAGAACGAACAAACGAACGAACGAACGAATGAACGAACGAACTTTATTCTCAAAGAGTTGAGAATTGGGCACGCAGGCCCGGCTAACATTCAACTCTTCCTTTTCTCTCACCTTTTATACTGTAATCATTTATTCACACATGAATGTTAAATATTAACGGTAACAGTGTAATGTCTTGTCTTTGATCTACCATCACTGAGCTTTTGCTCTTTGCGATTATCAGTACAATAACTCTATACTCCACATTTATAGCATCTAATTATAAGAATGCAAATTTCTGAAGCACGCTACGCTTCACGGCCAATATGGGGCGAAGAAAACAGTGAGTAAGTTCTCTTGACTGTCTGAAATTCAACTACAAGTAGTCATGCGCCGCGTAACGTCCACGATACATTCTGTGAAATAGGACGTTGTGCGATTTGGACGTTGTGCGAACACCATACCTTATACTTAGCAAAGTTATATGGGATACTGTAGTGTACCTGTATTGACTAAATAGCCAAGATACTGTACACATACGGTAATGTATTTTCGAAAGTTCACATTAAAATAACGATAGTAAGTACAGTACAATACATACATAGGCCAGTAACATAGGCGTTTATTATGACTATTAAGACATATGTACTGTATTATAGGTTATGTATGTACTGTACCATTATACGCCTGGCATCGCAATCGCTTTGTACTGTATACAAGAGACATGAGATACACATGTTGCGTGCGAGAAGCTGTTGCTTTCGCTACGTCCGGTTACGTCCGCTTCGTCCTGATCTCCGATCGGAATTTCTGAACTCTATTATAACCTTATGGGACCACGGACGTACATGCGGTCGGACGTTGTCCGAACGGACGTTATGCGGCGCATTACTGTATACGTTTATTTATTATTATAATTTTTTTTTTTTTTGCTTGCAGAGCTGTCAGCTATATCGAGTGAGAATGGTAAACTTTCATCACAATGGCAGCACCAGGCACCGACGACCTGCTTACAATTATGACAATATATAACTTGACAGACAGTCAAAACCTTCGATGTCATTAAAAGCTGTTGAATTGGTTGTATTAAAGTTTACATATTTAAAATGTGGTTGTTGTTTGTGTTGCTGATATTTTTGGTTTACGTACGTTGTACTTAGATTCAATAGTCAACAGTCGGTAAAAATAGTAGTAATAATAATAGTAACAGCAGTAGTAATATCAATAGCAGTAGTAGTAATAGTAATAGTAGTAGCAGTAGTAATAGTAGTAGCAGTAATAGTAATAGCAGTAGCAGTAGTAATAGTAATAGCAGTAGTAGTAATAGTAGTAGCAGTAGTAATAGTAATAGCAGTGGTAGTAATAATAATAGTAGTAGCAGTAGTAATAGTAATAGCAGTGGTAGTAATAATAATAGTAGTAGCAGTAGTAATAGTAATAGCAGTGGTAGTAATAATAATAGTAGTAGCAGTAGTAATAGTAATAGCAGTAGTAGTAGTAATAGTATTAACAGTAGTTGTAAAAGTAGTAGTCAACCACCAAAATGCTACAGACTTTCATAAATAGGTGCTTGCGTAGAACAGAAGGACTGAAATGGTATGACAAAGTCACAAATGTGGAATTGATGACAAGAACCAGACAAGTGCCAGTGGAACAAGAGTTGAGAAGAAGACGATGGTGATGCATGGACAAACATTGAGGAAACCTGTTGATAGAGTTACAAGGCAGTCCTTGTTCTGGAATCCACAGGGAAAGAGAGGCAGAGGTAGACCAAAAAACACATGAAGAAGAGAACTGGATACAGAAGCGACAATAATGAGGAAAACATGGAAAGAACTTGAGCTGATGGCACAGGACAGGAAGACTTGGCATGTGTTTGTTGAAGGCCTATGCTCCTTGGGGAGCTAAAAGATACTGATTGAATAGTAATATCAGTAGTAGTAATATGAGGTACCGGGTATTAGTAGTAGTAGTGACAGAACGTAGAAATAAGAGTAGTATTAACTTGTAGTAGTAGTAGTAGTAAAAGTAGTAGTAGTAGTAATATCAAATATTGGTAGTAGTAGTGACAAACCGTGGAAATAAGAGTAGTAATAAATTCTAGTAGTAGTAGTAGTAGTAGTAGTAGTAGTAGTAGTAGTAGTAGTAGTAGTAGTAGTAGTAGTAGTAGTAGTAGTAGTAGTAGTAGTAGTAGTAGTAGTAGTAGTAGTAGTAGTAATTTAAGGTATTGGTAGTAGTACTAATGATAACACGTAGAAATAGGAGTAGTATTAAATTGTAGTAGTATTAGTAGTGTAAGAGGCCTAACCCAGTGCCTTAACTTATTCATCTGCTGAACAAAAAGTGTGTAGCCAAGATTGGCGTAAGTAGTGCATTTTCATTCTGTTTTATTACTAACATGTGAACTAAGATACACATATATATATATATATATATATATATATATATATATATATATATATATATATATATATATATATATATATATATATATATATATATATATATATATATATATATATATATATATATATATATATATATATATATATATATATATATATATATATATATGTATATATATATATATGTATATATGTATATATATATATATATATATAATATATATATGTATATATATATATATATATATATATATATATATATATATATAATATATATATATATATATATATATATATATATATATATATATATATATATATATATATATATATATATATATATATATATATATATATATATATATATATATATTACTATGTGAAGTTTAATATGTGAAACTCGCTATTGTATGTCAAAGTCATTTGATGCTGACAACCTCAGCGTATAGAACGATGATTCATGAACCACCACAGCACGGCCTGGTGATTGCTTTATTGATAATTTCGTAAAGAGAACTAAAAACATAAAGTATTTCCAGGTTTCCTATGGAGCAGGGAGGGAAAGATGAAAAGAAATTATGTACATTCTAAAGTTTCAAAGCAGTAGAAATGTCCCTATAAACATATTCACTTCAAAATTAATGCAAGTTTTCAAGCTTTCAACCAGTGTAAATACCAATGTGAAAATATTCATTTTAAATTAATCGAAGTTTCAAACTTTTCAACAAGTGTAAATATAAAGGAAACATAAATGCATTTATATTGTGAACACTTTTCAGTGGACATGTAAATGTAAAACATATTATATTTGTACGTTTAACCTTTTCATTTACATGTAATGAAAAGCTAAAGCTATTCAGTTCAAATGTGAAGGAAATTTTATCCCGGGGGATTAAATTTAATTCTCATCGAGGGTAAATTCTGAAATGGGATGGTAGAATAGAAGAGTGGGGCACATAACTGTGCCAGAAAACGCCATACTCAGAAGAGCGTTTCGTTTCTACTTCTATTACCAGTTATTGGCGGTACCAGCAGAAAGTACTATCTCTGGAACCAAGTGAAGGTAGAAGTGGACTGACGTTGTGCGAGACGCAGCCATAAGAGGGTCTTATAGACAGACGCAAAACCAACTTGGCCGTTACTCCTTGACGTTCTGGGAACGTGCGGCGCCTGAACTTTGACCAGAGACGAGCGCGAGCAGAGTGAAAGAAACTAACCCAGCGGAATAAGAAACTACCATTGGCAGGTAAGTGAAAATATCCGCTGCCAAATGTGACATCCTCAAATCCCATTCAAGTGATGAAATACTTTTCATAACTATTCAAATTATTTCTTTTAAACTGTTAAACTTTAAGTGATTATTAAATTTTGTTATTTGTAATATTAAAAAACTAACTTCAATTTAATCCGTTTAAATGTGTTACATGTTTGTCTAAGTCAAAGTTACTAAACACACACTCTAAACAGAGCTAGATATATATTATAATATAATTCCACTGATTAAATCAGAAGTGGGGTTTTAACAAGCTAGAATAAACCATTGCTTAAATTCTTCATAAAAGTGTCGGCAGATTACAGAATTAACGTGCTCAGCGACAGCCAGCATTGTTTTCGCTTATCTGAATATCTTGTGAAGACTCCCATGTGATAGAAGCTTTACTGCTCTTCTATCTACATTTCTGCCAAGAGTAATCTTGTGTAAAGATAGACTCCATTGAATGCTATAATAGATACTCTTGAGTTTTGGCCACTGTTGGACCACTACTGCAAAGCAAGGGAGGCAATACCGTCACACAGCTACACAAACCAACAATTCAAACAAACTAATTAACAAACAGACAAACAAAACAAACACCCAGCCAATGCTCATGGGTTAATCTGAAACACAAATAAAGCACAAATTTGTTAAAATCATAATAATCAAACAATGAGCAACATCATACTTTTACCCGCCAAACAGCCAGTTCGTCTACACCACCTGAAACATACCACTATTGCACACACTCAAAGCATGTCGTCCAGTGCGACTAGTATGGTGTTGTGCATGAGGCTACCAATCTCACCATGTAACACAGATTGCTACCGAAACCACTGCTGCTAGAGCATATGAGTGCAATGTACAGGCTTCCTGTGGAGGCCAGCGACAGTGGTGGCTCCATGTTCCATCAGGGGTGAGAAGAGAAATAAACATATCTCCAAGTGAACCACGTTTTCTCCTTAACCATCCTACACCCTTGCATTCCATGACAATAATTAAATAATGATACAAATTGGTATGTGTATCCATAAAACAGAATTAAACGCTATGTACAACCAATCCTCTCCTTAATAATGATAAACTATCACCACGTAACCGATCCACATTAATATTCATTCTTGCACATTGAAACATGTCGTATGTGATGACTGATGAACTGGCAACAAGAGATTCGTAAACGACGACTGATGAGACTGGAAACTGATCAAATGAAGCGCATTGCTACAGAAACAAACGCTGCAATAGCGGTGGACGCCAGCCGCAGTGATGTCTCCATGCTCCGTAAGGAGCAAACAGAGAAACGCTTATGTCTCAAAGTGTCGTACGCACAAAGAAGGGACATCATGCTTACCGGAAATTTAAATAACTACACCTAAATATATCTCACCAAGGAAATTTAACACGAAAACTATTTACATCAAGTGGTGTAACTAAACTATCTGTGCATAAATGAAGAAAATTACATAAATCTTGTATTACTTAAATAAAAAACCTCCAATAACACTGGACAACAGCCAAAATGTATCCGAGACAAAAGTAGCTATTGTAAACTAATTTGGACATGCTGATAACGAATATGAACTTAAAAATCGCGAATTATGTCTAGTTTTCAAGGTCTGGAAAGAGGGGGGAGGGGGGGGGGGGGTCGGTAGGTTGGTGGCTTCACCTTCCCGACGCGAATGACCCAGTCCTTCTCTTTTCTATAGCCCTGGCGCGTGATTCCCCACGAGACGGATAGCCTTGAGCGCCAATTGGATGACGCAATCTGTAGCAGTCAATGCAACCACATTTCCCCCTTGTCATCATTTGTGTTGTGGATTCCGTGAGTGCAGACGTGTCGTTCAAGATGCTTCGTGAATGTGTGAACAGTGCGGATTATTTGTGCTATATTTGCGGACAAATACCTTTGCTATCACAAAGGCGACCTATTACACCGATGATAAAGAAAGCTTACAGCCTTTATTTTGGTTGTGAGATCGGTGACCAGGACCGGTATTGGGCCCCACATATATGTTGTCAGTCCTGTGCAACGAATCTTCGCTGCTGGTTGAACCGAAGAGGACGATCGATGCGTTTTGCCGTTCCAATGGTGTGGAAGGAATCGACAAACCATCTTAATGATTGTTACTTTTGCATGACTCCTCCAATTGGACATGGTATTTCTAAGAAGAAAAAGCGGCCTGTGACCTATCCGAATATTCCCTCTGCTATGCGGCCAGGGCCTCACGGGGAAGAACTTCCTGTTCCGGACCCATCAGAATTTTATACTGGATGATGAAGAAGATAATAAGGCCAGTGGACATCCGTCACATGTGAAAGCATCTACATCAAGAGATTTCGTGACTATTGAAGAGTCTGCACAGCCACATAAAATTACCCAGAGTGAATTGAATGATCTAGTGAGAGATCTGGAATTGTCAAAAAATAAAGCAGAGCTGTTGGGGTTCAGACTGCAGCAATGGAATCTTCTAGAAGAGAATGTGCATGTGTCTGTGTTTCGTGCTCGACAAAAAGATCTGCTTCCATATTTCAAAATGACAGATAACCTCATTGCTTGCGTTGATATAGTGGGTCTGATGGCAGCACTACATATCAACTACAAAGACGACGATTGGAGGCTCTTCATTGACTCGTCAAAGTTGAGCTGAAAAGCTGTGCAGCTCCATAATGGTAACGTTTTACCATGTTCCACTCGGGTATGCAGTCCACATGAAAGAAACGTATAACATGAAACAACTGTTACACACTATCAACTATGACAAGTATAAGTGGCAGATTTGTGGTGACCTGAAGGTCATTGCCACTTTGATGGGGCTACAGCAGGGTTACACAAAATTTTGCTGTTTCCTCTGTCTGTAGGACAGCCGTGACAGGACTTCCAACTACAAGAAAAAGGATTGGCCCCAACGACAATCACTTGAACCGGGGAAAAAGAATGTACTTAACGAACCACTTGTAGAATCCCACAAGATTTTGCTCCCTCCTCTCCACATCAAACTTCGACTAATGAAGAATTTTGTAAAGGCCACGGATCGAAATGGGGCAGGATTTTTATACCTTCGTGATAAATTTACAAGACTTAGTGAGGCCAAAATCAAGGAAGGTGTATTTGTCAGACCACAGATATGTCAGCTCTTCCGAGATCAGCGTTTTGATATCCTCACAGGTGATGAAAAGATAGCTTGGAATGCTTTCCAGCAAGTGGCCACAAACTTTCTAGGAAACAATAAGGCTGACAATTACCAGGAGCTTGTAGAAACCCTCTTGCAGCGCTACGAGAGACTCGGGTGCAACATGTCTTTGAAATTACACTTTTTACACTCTCATCTGGATTTCTTCCCTGCTAACTGCGGTGCTGTCAGTGACGAGCATGACGAACGATTTCATCAGGACATTACTACCCTCGACAAAAGGTACCACGGGAAATAGAATGCAGCAATACTAGCATACTATTGTTGGGCCCTTGTGAGAGATGCTCCAGAAACTCATTACAAGCGAAAGACAAAAAGGCGTCGCTGTCAATCATTTCTGCTATGAGCATTATTATCATATGGTATGTATATGCAAATTTGTAAACTTGTTTTATAGATATTTTTAAAAAACTAGAGCTAATCTGGTGTTTTAACGGCCATTTTCATATTCAGCAGCTCAAAAAACATAAAGGTAACTTGGTTTAATCTCGGATACACACACAAAGTCACAATTTGTTGTCCAGTGTAATCAGCCCACAATGGCCAAAATCTGTAAACCTGGCGCCATCCACGTTTTGAGCCACCAAATATTAAATAGTTTACACCATTGTCAAACCACGTGGTATTTCAACATGCCCATGCCGGCTCCCAGAAACAATCTTGTCGTAAAGTTATTTCTATCTCTATTTCAGTATTTGATCACATTTCTGTCCAGTTTCATGTATAAAATGCGTTCGTGCTATGTTTCCACAGCTTTTTTTTTTTTTTTTTTTTTTTTTTTTTTTTTTTTTTCCGTACGCCCGCTAATACTCGAGGCGAAATCTCAGGTTATTATTTTTTTTTATGTCTAACCTGACATTGATTTTACGTGAGTATCCCTTTTTCTTGTACAGAGACAGGTGTCCCTCGCCATTCAGGCAAATACTCTCCGATTTCGGAGGTACCCATTACAGCTGGGTCGGCTCAGGAGCTGCCAATCCCTGGTCGACGACACTCCTTCAAATGTTCTCGCCAGGTCTCGAGTTAATCCAGTCCAAATCCCGGTCGACGAAAAATCCTCAAATGCCGTCGTCCGGGTTTGATCCTGAATCACCCGGTCGCCAGAGCGGTGTTGTAACCACTACGCTAGCGCGGCTCCCTCCACAGCAGTGAAATTAGATCTACTAACACCATGAATAAAATCTATCCACATTCCTTCAACTAATTTATAACATTAAAAAGAATTCTAATTATCAATTAGAAATATCCTAATAACCACAGACTTATCTATTTTATCAAATCTCATTGTAACATCACCGGCAATAAAGAGGCTGACAGATTGGCAAAGGAAGGTGGACATGTACTTCAGCCTGATGCAAGCGTAACTTTCGAGAAGGCAAAGAATTTTATAAGAATCAGATAGAGAAACAAATGGGATGTAGAGCATCCAGGTCACACACAAAGTGATGAATACTACCAGCTCAACAGAGAACAAGTGGTAATCTTCAGACCGCACTGGCCACAACGGATTGAGATACCATCTATTCAACAAGCTAAAGATAGGAACTATCGATCAGTGTAACTGTGGCACTGATAAAATGACTGCTGAACATCTGCTTCAAAGTTGCCCATTAAATGCGGAACAGAGAAAACGCATAAGGCCGACACCAGTACCATTTGTGAAAAAAGCTCTACGGAGTTTCAAATAGCCTCAAACTGACCACTGCTTTCTTTGAAAACATTCAAGTGGACGTCTGAGAGTGTACGAAGAAGAAGAAGAAAAAGAAGAAGAAGAAGAAGAAATACTAGAACCGGGCCACGCTAAAACTAATCTTAAAACTTCAGAAAACTAATGCTAACATAAGCCGGCTCTTTGAACACTGCAATGTCCTTATTACTCAAGGCGTAGTAACATCAGGTGTCTTGTGGCTTCTTGCCTGGGTGACGTGGACTCGCGCAGGACTACATGGAGTCGTTTGCAAAATCCAACATGGCATTTACAAGCGCTTGTGTTGAGAGAAAACACAAGGTGAAAAACACAAATCTCATTTTCAGGGCGTCGGGCGCTATTCCAGCCCACTCACGTTCCTATCTATGGTTGCATTAAAGGTTTTTGGATATGTTTTGGTAGCCCTATCCATGACTACACAAGAAAATTGTGTATGTTGGTAGATCTATCAATGGCTAGATAGACCTATCGCTTTGCTGGTAAAACTATCCATGGTTACAGAAGAAGTATTGGGCACTTGTTGGTAACATCAAATACCATTTTATAATATTCTTCCAGTTTATTATCATTCCGTACTGGCCCACTCTATCCCCACTATTTATTCCTAACTTTTTTGAATAGGATCAATGGCGAGTAGACGTGTGTAGGTAGTATGTGTAGCAGTAACAGTTGTAGTAGTTGTACTAGTAGTTCTGGTAGTAATATTAGTATTGGTTGTTGTTTGTTGATGGTGTTGTCGTTGGTGAAGACAGTTAAACATGATTAAGTTGAGGAGAGGAAGAAGAAGAGGATGTAGATAGTGATGGGTATGATGTCAATGATGATGATGATGGTAATGAAACTGTAGTAGTCGCTGTTGTTGTAGCTGTAGTAATAAATGTTGTTGTTATTGTTGTTGTTATAGCAGGTGGTTCTGGTAGAACAATAAAGAGAACAAAAGGAAGAAGAAACATTTGGAGAAGAAGCGAGTGAGGGGAGAATAAAAATAATAATGAGATGATAATGATGAATTATTACAAGGTTTATTCGTCAGCGGCTGAACTGCTTTTAACTTAAGCTAGATAATCGTGTTTTACAATAATCGTGCCTTACTAGCAAGAATATATTTTTATCTGTCTAGGTCAGTGATTTTCAACCGGTGTCCTCGAAGGGTTCGCAGGTGTGCCACAAAGGTCATGGGGAAGGTCTTTAAAAAATCGATTTAAAGAAATAGGATTAAAATATCGTCGATTAATTTTAGAAGTAGGCTAATGTATATTTTTCATAAAAAGGTCGATAAGAATTAAAACGAGTTTAATAATAAAAAAAGTGAAAAAAAGTAAAAAAAAAAATATATTAAAGTAAAATTCGAAGAACTTCCGTTCCGATTATTTTCCCCCCCCCCCCCCCAATTAAATTCGCATTGTACATTTACAACCCCCATCTTTCACCTTTGTCGAGCAAACATGCACTGTATTGACTCCCCCTCGTAATGAAAGAGAACCTTTACCCATTCGAACATGACCAAGACAATCATTACATGGGGAGGTCATTATAATACACATGTGTACAGATGTCCTTTCACGCATTTGTGTTTGTGATTTCTATTTCGGAGCGCTGGCGGTCGCTGTCTCGAGAGACTGCGCGTGGTGATCCCGGTACGACCGGGCCCTCCCAGTTCATCGGTTAGCGAGGCAGTAGTTTAGCACCTGTGTCCGTAAATCGCAGCCTTCGGTCGTGATGTTAGCAAGCAGTCGCATCTCCGTATCGTGGCTCGACAACAGTCTCGAAAAACGGCCCCGCTCTCGCAACGAGTCGTGGGCCGGCAGTCAGTAATCTGGTGTCGCTTTCGGCCTGTCCTGTCCAACTAGTCGGCAGGCGGCCAGTGGTTCTCGCAAGAATAAAATCGCCGGGGCCGCCGGGATCCGCTCTGCACAGAGCGCTGTCTCCCTCCCCGCGCGAGCGACGAAATGCTGTGTTCGAAGGACAGTTATCTGGTTGATCCTGCCAGTAGTCATATGCTTGTCTCAAAGATTAAGCCATGCATGTCTAAGTTCCGCCGCAGGCGACCTTTGTCTTTACTGACTGTGTGTGGTACGCCACTCTGAGTGGAGACCTCCCAGTAACAAAGACTGCTGTGCCCGTCTCAGATTTTGCTCTTTCCTCAGACCTACGGGTCTTGAGTGTTCCTCTATAAATGCCTTTGTGCAGATGAGGAAGGACATCCCTCGACACCTTCGGGTATATGAGGCTCTGTCCACTTTGGCTGGAATGACGTCTCGATGGTTCGGAGGTTTTATAGCGAATATGAGTACACATGAGGGCAAGTTCGGGCACAATGGGCTAATCACCTGTTTGCCAAGTCACTTCGATTACATGTCCTGCCCATGGGCCTTGTGCACTTGGGTCCCCTCTACACCTCGTTTCACGGGGTAGAAGAGGTTCCGATTATGAGATGAGATGAGATGAGATTTCGTAAAATTTATTTTGTTATTTCAGAATTTAGTTGATTGTTATTGTCGTGTGGTGAGTACTGGGGCAACTACGACAGTAGTTTTTGCCAGGAATAGTCTATGAGATATTAGATATAAGGTCTCTAGAAATTGGCTCGTTAAGAAAGAATAAAGACCTATTCGAGATAGGGACAAGAAGACGGGTATGCGAATGCTTTCCACTGGACAGTGTTTTCTAATTAATTATGGAAAGAGTTCTGTTTCCCCACGACCTTAGCTTCTGCCCTTAGATCCCGTAAAGAAAAAGCCCGCAACCTCATCTGAGTAGAGAAAGGTTCCTATAGGTGAATATGTAACACCGACAGCACGAGTGATACATTAACAAACTAGATAATGATCAAACGATCGTTGGGTTTATTAATGAAATATCCACACATATAGGGTTAGTAATGGTTAAAACGTGATGATGGTGAAAGACGATTCATGCGAAACACACAGATGAGATAATAAAATTCCAGTTAATTAAGTAGTAGTTAATTACGAATGAACTGGTGCAAAGCGAAATGATGATGATGTGATATGATACGTGTTACCAAAATGGTGAGCACTCTACACAGTCCATGTCTCTCTAAATGCTTCGCATTGATATGACGATTCACATGTATGCATACACTGTCCCAAGTTGTTTTACGTTATGTCGAGTGGGGTATCTCTAAGCCGAGGACGTTCTGATGAAAACTGTTGTCGGACTGAGAACGTTGACGAGAGATATATATATTCCTTCCCTGTTTGAGTATATCTCTGTAGTGTTGATCAACAGTTAATAGCTGTCATATGAACAAAAGGTCTGTTGTCTAATCTCCCGAGGGTACTGGCCAGATTGGATATCTTTACGAAATGTTAGTGATATGTAGACTCATAACCTTGCGTATGTAGTCGTGATTCATAAAATATATTTTAGAGTCTGCTTCATAGAATGCGCTTAAGAGTGTGTTGCACTTGGTATAAATATGCGATTCCTCTTTTGAGCTCTTTTGCTTGACTTCAGATAATAATAATCTTTCGAGTGATTTGAACTTGTGATAACTCTGTATTGAACTTGTGATAACTCTGTATTGAACTCGTGATAACTCTGTAGTGAACTTGTGAGCCAGCAGTATATGGGTGACGAAAAATGCTGCGTCCACCTTCTGACTTGTGGGTGAGACAATATTCCTTTTAATTGAGGAATGAAAGATGTCCTATGGCGAATTCTGCTAGCCAAATGTCCGTTTTTGATAACTTATTTCTGGTTAGACGTCAGACACGTTGCGTGTAGACTCAGACTTCTGATGAACTGAAGACACACAAAAGTCTTCGTAAGTTTTTTTTCACATTTAACATCCTTGGTTGACTTTCATTCATACTACTGCTCATTATTGATCTCTCTCTGAGTTCTATTCTAATGATGTTAAATATCTTGTGCATGAGAGTGTGTGCACATGGGAGACTGTGATGATGATGAAGGTGAAGTATGAACTATTAATTACCTCCTATCATCCTATCATCTTCTAGGAAAATCTTCTGATTTTACTAATCAGTTATGCAAAGAATCATTTGAAACTCTATCTTTCGCACATTTTAGCTGTGAGGTTAAAATAAACAAAAAATAAGAAAATGTATTAATAAGTATAAGCTCTACTAACCTTCTTTTCCCTTTGCAAAATCCTTTAAGAACACCATTCATCACAGAACTGAATTATATCCACTCTGAATAAACACGTGTATTTAGGCTAGGCGTTTTTGGGTTTAATCTCTTCCTCACAATGTAAAATCTGGACTCCCTCCTCTAGCAAGCTACGCGGTATTATATTTCTGGAAATCCAATGTGGGTTTCTTGGATCCGACATCCAGCTCCGCCCATACCAACCAATCCTTAATAGCCCCTCTGGTCACTCATTCACAGGATCGCTCTTGTCCCCTGTCAGTCCAAACGTGGGTGTGGTTTGACAAAAAGGTATGGAGATAATTGGCGGGCTAATGCAAAAGTGCTGTCAAATTGCTGTCACCTTACTCTCTGATTGTTTATTGTTCACCTGGCCAAGCTGGGCGTCCAATGTGGTAATATAACGCTTGTCTGAACAGCGGCCGACCAAAGATAACACCATTACAGCTTGAGACGTTTTCACCTGGCCAATCTGGGCGTCCAATGTGGTGACCCATCGCTAGCCGCAAAGATGACAATGGTCCACAGAAATTACAGCATGCCCAGATGTCTGATTGGGATGACCAGATGTGTTTTCACCAGATTTATCACAATGCAATGGGGGCTTCAAACGATAATGCCAGGTATGAGGACTCAATCAAAGGACTTCATTTCCCCCGATGAAAGAACAAATGTGGTTCTCTAGATACCGGTCGCGAGTAATCACAACGATGAAATAGCAAATGTGGGATCGCAAATGTGGGATGAAAGAGCAAATGTCGGAGAAAATATAATACGAAAGATGTCGGAGAAGATAGAGCAATAAGGCATTTGCGCTCGTTTATCACAGTTATATTTGAGGGCTCTTTAGACATGGACAGATTTTTAATTAAAAAACGTATAAGTTAGATGATGACAATGAATCAAGTGTAATTTTGTAAGTATAACACATAGTGCAGGTAGTGTTCGTTCTAAAACTGTCGTGAGTCAGTATAATGATCATAATTTGTTCTTCGGATTCATTTCGATAGCTAACCGTAAAGAAGCCATCCAGCGAGACAAGTCAACTAACATCACTGGAAAAGCTCAACTCCCAGCATTCAGTAGGTCTGTTTGTAATGGAGACATTATTGAACACTTTTTATTTTACAAACCCCTTCCAGAAACAACAAAAGGCCAAGATATTCTTGATGTGTAGATAGTTATTTCAGTTCTCACGATTTGTCATGGGAATTATGCATCAGCATCTGCACGGACGGTCTACGCTTTAACAGATTGCAAGTGCCCAAGCCTAGGCTTGACTCATTCAAGAAAAGCTTAGCGTACTCTGCTGCTCATCTTTGGAATTGTCTTCCACATAACCTAAGAAACAACCTCAGTCCCTATTCATACAATCATAGACTTTTTGGATACTTTCTGAATTCTGATAACATGCCCCCCCCTCCCCCCCCCCCCCCGCCGCCCTAATCGGATTGTCTTTTCTTATAACATCAACTGTAGGTTCTAATGACGATGTTTGTACTTTTCAACATATGTTATGTCATGCTTATAAGTAATTAATGTTAATATGAGTGTGCTATATTATTATTTTACTTTACGTTGAATTTCTTGAAATTGATATGTAACATGCATATGAGAATAAATGAATTCAGTATGAAAGGTGAGCGAAAGGAAGGGCAGAATGTTAGACGGGCCTGCGTGCCCAATTCTCAACCCTTTGAAAATAAAGTTCTTTCGTTCGTTCGTTCGTTCCCTCTATGTCTGGAAGCCTGAAAGGATTCATGGCACTGCCCAAGCATCTTTTCAATGATATCGTATTTCAATAATTGGAATAACAACAAATTTGGATATAATATTTTTTTTTATCTTTTGAAATCTAGATCAATATTATTTTTAAAATAACACATGGATTAGACTTTTAGCTATCAAGCTTTTAAACACATTCTTAATACTCGTTTTTATCTTTTTTATGAAAAAATATCTCCTTAAAAACTGTTGATTTTCCTAGACAATTTTAGCACCATGTTCAGTGTGCGGTGAGCTGAGAAAGGTTGAAAATCACTGGTCTAGATATCTAATTCCAACTAATAAACAATGTTTCCAATGATTTAAAAAAAAAAAGCACCGTATTGCATTGATAAGATTCTTATCTACATAAACGTGTACAGTTTTTAAACATCGTTTTGTATATCCTGTTTTGTACAACTAGTTCCTCTAACTTACTTTGAAAATGGCGATACCCTCTTGTGTGGTTTTTCTTCTATGGTTCATGATTTCTGAAAGCTCAGGTAAGGACAACAACAACAAGACGCCTAGCTGAATATTTCATGTGTCTTTCGAAGACGTAAGTGATGATAATTTCAATGTTAATGTGCATTATCTACAGAACACCTACACAGCGTATCAACCCAAGTCAGGCTGCTTACTTCCGAGGTGAACGAAATCAAACAAAGGCTACGGGTTGACAAGAAAGCACTACCAACAATAAAAACCCACCAGTCAGCTGCGGGGAAATACCAGAAGGCTACGAAAGTGTGAAACATATGATAATAATACAACAACAAATCAAAGTAAACACAACAAAGTCGACCGAAATGAAAAAGGACAATGACGAAATCAGGGCATTATCGAAATAACGGATAAAACAACACAGAGATACAACCAACCATAAAAAGAAAAATCCCTAACTTAAATACTAGAGAAAATTCTGCGGACAATAATTAACAAAGCACCACAACAGCTGGAGATAAGGAAGACGACATAACAGGAAACACCATAAATAAACACAAACAGGATAGACCCAGCGTTCACTCGGATCTACATACCAGCTAGTAGTCCTTTTAAGGACTTGTCCATCTCAGGGCTGCCAGCAAGCTAGCGAGAAAATTTGGGAAAACAGCAACAGCTGTCACATATTGCGTCTCCTGCTTTGCAGTAGTGGTCCAACAATGGCCAAATCTCAAGAGTATCTAAACTGCGTAGTCAAAGGTGTTTACCTTTGCACAAGATTACTCTTGGCAGATATGTAGATAGAAAGTTAATGACACTTCTATCCGAAGGGAATGCCCACAATATAATTCAGAAGTCAAGAACCATGCGGCATAGCGCTGAGCAATGGTTAACTTATATCTGTCCGTCGTCTTTTGGGAAGGATTTAAGCAATGGTTTTAGCCCTTTCAAGCCCCCAGCTGAGTTAAATCAGCGAATGTTCTCTTATAATGGTATAGCTCTGCTTAGAGGTAAATATATGTCTAGGTATATATATACATATATATACATATATATATATATATATATATATATATATATATATATATATATATATATATATATATATATATATATATATATATATATATTCTGGCTCATACGTTTGCTTCCATACATATAAAAAACTGGAGCGACTATGATTGTTTAGTTATAAAACTTCAAATAACAATTTTAATAATGAATTAGTCTTTAACAGTTAAAATAAATATGGAAAGATTGGTGAAATGTTGCTGTAAATACAAGTTTTCGTCACTGAGACGTAGGTGAGGATTTATTAAAAGTCCGTTGCTTTCGCCTTGGTGGGTCCTGTCGCCGTGTGTTCCGTCACTTCTTGGTGATGAGTGTACTTCTTTCACACGAGTAGCGCAGTAACTTCAGTACTTCGAACCGTCTGGTAGCTTGTAACCACAAGTAGTCTTGTGCCACGAAATTTTCGAAAAATAGACAAACAAATGCCTCTGCAAAGTACACTGAGTTGGAAGCTTAACTTGCGCATCCTCTCGCTGTCCACCCACCAATGTTAATCTCTCAGAAGAATTAAATTCGTGAGTATACACAGTGCAACTCAGGAAAGATGAATAAAATGCACCAAAATACCTCTGGGTATTAACTGGGAAAATGTGTCTGGATAGCGCGAATAATGATTTGTGCCTAAACTAACATTAACAAGTTACATATATCTCACAAAATGATATGATACACTTCAGGCACATGTGATGTAATCATCACTCATCACTGCACCAGTCGGAGTCTGGGGTCACCTCTGCTGTCGGGTTTTCCGCACGACTAGCCAGAAACAATCACCCGCGCTTGCTGTAGTGGTTTGTTGTTGTTGTTGTTGTCGATATCCCATAGCTGCTGAGCATATCTACTCTTGGCAGCCCAATGCCATTCTTTAAAAAGTGCAGGTTTTCTGCAGTTGTTTTAACGTTCCATATAGTGAGTTGGTGACTGTCAGAGGTGTCTGTAAAAGTTTTTTCCTAGCGTTTGTGAGTGATGGACACTCCATGAGGAGGTGCCTGGTTGTTTCGTAGGGATGAGAGCAGTGTCTACACATGGGTAGGTGCTGAGGGTTGATACGGTTTAGATGGCTATTGACTCTGGTGTGTCCTGTTCGGAACTGAAAGATAAGACTTTGATTTCTCCTGCTGAGTCTGTTTATGTTGTCGTTGTCTTTTGGGCAGGTCATTTCATTAAAGACATTTCGGCCAGTCGGCCCGTTCGCCCATCTGTTCAGCCAGATTTCCCTTGTGTTGTTTCTGAGAATCTGTTTGACTGTTCTCATGCTGCAGGGTCTGTCCTTTTGTTGTTTAGAGGCTCCTGCTTTTGCAAGTCTATCAGCTGTCTCATTTCCAGTTAGATCACTGTGTCCAGGGATCCACTGTAGGGTTACACTGATGGAGTAGGCTGTGATCAAGTTGTGAACCGCTCTTCCAAAAGAGGTGGTCTTGAAAGCTGAACCATCTGTGTAGGCCTGTATTGCTGACGTTGGGTAGCTGTTTATGGTCTCCAAGGCACACGTCTTCAAGATTGTCGGTAGTGTTTCCTTGTTGGCCGTTTTATCTATCAGTTGTGTTTTGACAGTTGGTTGATGGAAGTTTTCCCAAGGGGGTGGTCCAAAGTATTTGTTTTCCAATTCTCTCTCTTGCGGGAGATGGTGTTTATCATTTTCCTCTTTGGCTATGTCCAGGAGAGATAGTTGTTTCAGTCTTCGTGTTTGTTTCCAAGTGTCAATAAGTACTTTGTTTGGGTGGTCTTTCTCTTGTCTCCTGTATCTCTCTACAGCTTCAGTCAGTGCTCTTTTACGCCTGATATCCAGCGGTTCTATATTGGCATCTATCTCACATACGGCTGTGGGTGTTGATCTCATCCCTCCGCAAATTAACCTGAGAGCTTGGTTCTGCACACGGTCCAGAGCTGAGATGGTATTAGTACTCACAATGGTCTGGAGGGGGAGGTTATAGTCTATCGCTGATCTCACATAGCCACGATATAGTTGACGAAGGGTTTGTTTATCGCTCCCCAATTTGTACTAGCTAGCGGTTTGATGAGGTTTAGGCGCTTACCTTCTTTTTCCCTGTGGTTGTGGATGTATCCATCTAGTTTCAATTGTCTGTCCAGTTTTACTCCTAGATAGACTGGGTGCTCTTCTTTTGTTAGTGTTTCCCCACTCAGTTTGATGTTGATGTGTCTTTTTGCTATTTTGTGGCTGCGGGAGAAAGTGGTGTATACAGTTTTCTGCGTATTGATTTTAAGTTTCCACAGCTCACAATATACTGACATTGTAAGGAGAGCTCTGTTGGTCTTGGCTTTTGCCAGGATGGGATATTTGTCAGTAGTCCAGATGGCAAGGTCATCAGCAAACAGCGCCTTCGACACATTCAGATGTTTGGCAAGGTCATTAATGAAGATGAGGAAAAGGGTGCAACTTAAAGGAGAGCCTTGAGGCAGTCCTTCTTCCAGCGTTCTTTTCCGTGAAATTGCACCGGCATAGTTGGTAGCTATGGTTCTATTTGTTAGAAAGGCCTGTATCCATCTAATCATTTTCCCTCCTATTCCCATTCTTCTCATCTTTAGCAAAAGTCCCATTCTCCAAACTCTGTCGTAGGCTTGCTCAAGGTCGATGAACACAGCTATTGTGCTTTTTCCCTCTTGAAAGCCATCCATCACATTCTGTGTAAACCTGAAGAGGGGGTCATCTGTGCGACACTTACGTCTGAAGCCTGCCTGGTTGTTGTCCAGACGGTTCCAGCTTTCCAACCACCAGTATAGTCTGTTGTTTACCATTCTCTCGACCAGCTTGCCCAAGCATGAAGTGAGGGATATGGGCCTATAGCTTCTTGGTGTTCCTGGTGGTTTCCCTTTCTTCAATATAGGCAAGATGGTTGCTGTCAGCCATGCTGATGGTAGCTGTCCCTCGTTCCACGTTCTATGGATGAACCATAGAAGTGTCTCTTTTGCCTTTGGCCATAGTTGACAAATCATCTCATTTTTAATTTTATCTGGTCCTGGAGCTTTATTGTTGGCCAGTTTCCGTAGTGCCATTCTCAGTTCTTGCGGACGGAACGGATCATCGAATGCAGCAATATTGGTCTGATCTATGTTACGCGTGGATGTGTTCTTTAGGAGCATTTTGTCTAGTTTATTTCTCTGTTGTGTTTTATTTACACTGGCATAAAAATTGTTGAAGACATCGGCTTTCTTGCTGCTTGATGTTACTTCATCACCACTTCCATCCACCATGGGTGTTGGGTTTGTCTTTTTCTTGCTTCCCTCGAGATTACTAAGGAGTCTCCAAACTTTGTTCCCTTCTCTTTTTAAATCTAATTTGTTGCAATTTTCTTTCCAAGTCTCCCGTTTATTCTTCTTGGTGACATACCTTACTTTTGCTGTCCACCTGTTGTACTCTGTTTTATTTAGGGTGGTAGGGTATTTTTCAGCCTTCTTTCTAGCTTCTCTCCTTTCTTTGACTGCTTCAGCTAGTTCAGATGTCCAGTAAGGTTTATACTTCTTATGCTTCCCCCTTGGGATGCACTTTTTGGCAGCTGTTAGGATTGTGGTACACATGTTGTTGTATGTAGTATTAAAGTTATCAGTTCTAATGATCTGACTGAACCCAGCGTCAGTTTCTCGGCCGTAGCGGTCCCAGTCTGCTTTCCTGAAGTTCCAGGATGGTTTACACAGGGACTTCTGTGTCTTCTGTGGTGTTAAAATAGTTGTTAAAACAGGGCGGTGGTCACTTCCCACGTCTTCTAAGACTTTGATGATACTATTTTCTGCTATGTCAGCTGAAACAAATGTCAGATCTGGCCGGCTGGTCGAGCCGTGTGCCCTGTGTAGGAGTGTTGGTGGAGTTTCCAAGTTCTGCAGCAGCATTAAGTTGGTACTGCTGCACAGCTCCTCAACCTCTAGACCCCTACTGTTAAACCGCCTCTATCCTAGAGCAGGAATGTGAGCATTAAAATCACCAGCTACGACAGTTTTCTTTAGTATGGGCTCGAACTCAGGCAGACCTTTTGATGAGGTCGAGGGACAGTAAATGTTGTGTAGTGTGTACTTGGTGCTATCTTTGCCCCATAGCTTTATTACTTGGTGGTCGATATCCCCCGCAGGGTTGTTGGTTACTGTGGCTTGGGTATCATTTTTGATTAAGGTCATGATGCCTTGGCACTTCAGGCATTCACATTTGTACTGTGTATAACCCATGATGTTAATTTGTCTCCGTGGGAGCATTGTTTCCTGCAGAAGGGCTACTTGTACTTGATGTTCGTGTAGTATTTTTGTAAGCTCAATTGTCTTGTTCTGTAGTCCAGCTATATTTAGCTGTAAAATGTTAAGGTTTCCCTTCGCTGACTTTTCACAAGGAGCAGGGGATTTATCTCTCTTGCGCGGGCCTTGGTAACCGAGGCGACGCCCGAGCTCGTATGGAATATGTTGTTTGACTGGCATTGGAGGTATTGGGTGTTTGCTGCAGACATCTCCCTCCCAAAGAATGCAATGGATGTGTCTTCCTCCATGAGTATTGGGTTGATTTGCTTGGGCACTCACCATTTTGGCTCTAAAGATCACTTCGCTCTGGGGGTTCAGGTGGGGATCACAGAGATGCATTCCCCGCTAGTCACAAGCGCTCACGATGCAGGCCTCATTTTTCGTTCTGTGGCTGAGCTTTTGCTGTGGCTGTGTCACGTCCTGCATCCTATGCCTTCACGATTTTCCCCGAGCACAGCGGATCTAAATTTCCATTGAGTTTTAGTGGCTTTGGTTCCCGTGTCTCAGGAGTTGGACAAAATCTGACGATGGGTGCAATGTCAGGTCGCATGGCAATCTTGCTGCAGCTGGGACATAGCGCAGGGCCCGGATCCCTTCTAGGTAAAGACCTATCTTTTACCATCACCACTTCAGGATCCTTGGTGAGGTGTATCGTGGATTGGACAAAGAAAGATTGGTAGGCAAGTAGAGAAGAGAGAAGGTAGCATTTAACCCATGAGTGGGGTTTGGGTTGGTGTTGACCAGAGCATGGTCCACTCGCCGGTGTATTGCGCCTACACCTTAGGAGGAGTCCCAAACAACTCCCGACCCAGTTATACTGCCAGGCACTCGGTCGCCCCCATAGCAAACTCTGTGAAAACGGGGTCACCACGTGAAGGTGCTGCTATGGACACATTTGTACAGGAGAGGCCATATGCTAGGAGCTTACTACAAGACAATAGCTTCCGCGGCACTCACTGCACCTGGATATGAGAGGCTGTGTGTTCGCATCAAGATCCATTGATGTAGGTGGGACGTCAGAGCCCGAACCCTGCATAGACCCCGTAGTGGTTTGTGAATATACCATTTTCGTATGTTGAGGTTGCCAGCCTCATGTACAACCACATAGCAAGAAACACATGTCAAATTCACATTTGTAAAAAAAAATGTTCACAACTTACCCCAAGATTTTGGGTTACACAAAATCTCGTCGCACAGGTTTCAGATGGACACGAGCAATTTCGGTGCATGTGCTCTCGAATCAATTTCGTCTGGAAATTTTGAATTCCTTTTTATGACGGGTGAATCTGCGCTACACTTGGCCTGGGAAACTAGTAATTTCTCTTCGATGGGTGTTCTGCGACACACTTGGTCTGGGAAAGTTTCTCTGATGATGGGTGATCCAATTCCTAGGTTTCCAGTCTTGATATTTAAAGCCCTGGTCCCTCAAACTTTTCAGTCTCTGTATTTATAAAGGCAGGCTTACTTTTTTAAGGTTTTAAGTTTCCCCAATACTTTGATCTGTCACTTAAAAGTGAGGAATTATAGGTCCGATCCTTCTCTTCTGGCTGTTAGGAGTTGCTCGTTTGAAGTTGTGAAGCTGTCTATTCTGTGTCTCTGAGTTTGCTAGATTATATTTCCCACTTCTCAGTTCAATCACAGATTTACTTCCGCCGAATTTTCCAATGGAATTCATTGTTTATTCCGGCATCTCAAATCAAACCAATCAAATCTCTCTTGCAATGGGTTGGGGTGTTTTAATTCAAAATATCCCCCACGTGTTTTAAAATATTGCATTTAATATTCCACGCGTGACCTCTGTCTAATAAGTCGTAATACTTCCGATGGCATCTTCATACAAACAAATCTGTGACTTATCCCTCGATAATACCTTCCGCCCAGACGGGTTATCTGTAATCTTGATACAGACCGGTGCCAGCGGAAGCGAATTGCGTATTTATCACCTGTGTTTTCGTCTGTCCACCAGACAAGGTCGCCGACAGACAATGTGGCTTTCTTTAAGTCTATCGTGCACTCCCGTATTGTGCAAACACAGGGATGGTCGCTATCCACCGGGATCAAATGTTGGACCGTCACGTTCAAAGGGGTCAGCCGGCTTATGTGATAACGTATAATCGGCTGGCCAGTCTAATTACCTGGTGGAACGTAAATAAGTCTGAGGAGTGATAAAGCAAAAATGTAAGAGATAAAAGATAGTCCCATTGCAGATACTTCCGTAGGGGAGTGGAGTGTTAGAGACCACCTTGCTAGATCCAGCATAGATAGTAAAATAATGAATGAAAAGGCATGATTTATGGCAAATAAAAAGCGATCGGAGAGAAAAATGCATAAGAAATGATACTGCCGTAGGGCTGAAGGTGTGAAAGATCACACAAAAGAGCATGTCCAGACATTTTGTGACAACATAACATCTGCCAAAAAAAACACAAACTGATCGACAAAAAATACAACACAGTATTGAGAACAAGCAAACAAAATGATGACTACAAACAGCAGCTAAAGGTCCTTATCAGGACCAGCCCCATTTGGGTCTAACATCGGCACAGCATCAAACATTGAATCACACTATATACCCCAATTATAACCTAAAGGTTGAACAGGGTTTCAAAGCTCTATAATAGAGGAATGAGAGCAATGCAGCGAGATATGAACAACCTATGCTAAACAAGAAATCTTAATATCTTCCATCTACGGTGTCTAAGTTACATCCTTAGTATTTCGTTGAAGGATAAAATAACAAAGGTCGAGTGCGTGTCATATGTTGGTCTTCAGAGCATGTATTCACTGCTTAGACAGCGCAGACTAATCTGGATTGGCCATGTCCGATGCATGGAAGATGGTCGCATCCCCAAAAAATATTGTCTATGGACATTTGGCAGATTGCAAAAGCAATAATCGGAGGACCGCAGCAGAGGTTCAAAGATGTTTGCAAGAGAGACATGAAGACTTCTTCTTCTTTGATCCTTAACCGCCGACCGTCAAAGCAGTCTGTGGCCATCACGCCTTGTGGCGTCTTGTAGGGCAACAACAAATTGATTCCACTTTGCTCTGTCGGCAGACATCCTTCGTACAGTGCCCCAACTCTATTTCATTCTTTGCATCTCAGCCTCCACAATCCTCCGCCAGGTTGTTTTTTGGTCGGCCTCTCTTTCGTTTTCCTTCAGGGGTCCATAGCATAGCTGTTCTTGTGATGGCATCGGGGTCTCTTCTGAGGACGTGGCCAACCCAGCTCCAGCGTCTGCCAGCTATGATGGTGTGCATGTCCTCTTACTTGCTTCGGGTAAGCAGATCTTGGTTGGTGATGGTTTTCGGCCAAAAGATTCGATACATTTTTCTTAGGCATATTGTGTGAAAAAAGGACAATTTCGACATTTCCTTCTCTGTAACTCTCCAGCATACCGCACCACAGAGAAGCACAGAAAGCACACAGCTCTGATATAATCTTATTTTGTGCTTGTGCTGTATTGAGAGGACTTCAATATGTTGTTTAGACTAAAAAAGGCTGTTTTTTCTTTGTTCATTCTGTTGTTGATGTCTTTGCTTGCTCCGCCGTCTGGTGTTACTATGCATCCTAGATATGTGAAGGTGTCTTTCTGTTCCAATTTTTGATTCCTTACTGATATGGGCTAAGTGTTGCTCACATTCAGCGTCATGACCTCTGACTTCTTTAGATTGATGTTCAAGCCCACCTGCTGGTTACACTTATTTAGTCAATCCGTTTTTTCCTGGATGTGTTGATCTGAATGTGCTAGTAGTGCAATGTCATCTGCATATTCCAGATCTTCCAATGTAGAAAATGTAGTCCATCTTATTCCTCTTGGACTACCATCTGTTGTTTGGCGCATCACCCAGTCTATGACTGTTAAAAATAGAGTGGTTGATAAGGGGCATTGTTACGGTATATGATATTAACGCCGTCTGCTAAAGGTTACCAGACGTGCAATTGTAAAGGTTAAGACATTTAATATATTGCGATAGATGTTTCAATTACTGAACGCTTCATACACGATCGATTATGACGTGTATAGCGTTGTTTAGGACACAGTCGGTAACTAAGAAACGCTACCCTTTTCTCATTGACCGTCAAGCTGTTAAGACGCGTCTGACTTTCCTTCCAATGTTGGGCATGGTATTGCCATACAGATATATTTTATGCAAGTACGGACATGGGTCAGTCCATTGCTATTACGAAGATTTGAAATGATTAAAGGTCAGTACGAAAGTGAAAATTAAGGAAGGATGAATTACAGTCCATAGTATTTGATTTTGCCAGACTCATAGACTCACTGTCGGCCGTTGGAAAACCCCAACCGCGCGTGCATACAGCTATGACAATCTGCATACAGTAATTTGATTATTGGACAAGGACTGATAGGATATCTACATATATATGCCATATATTTTCAAGTTATAATATGTACCTTTGTGATCAACATGCATGAATCGTCTTGACGTGTAAACTGTATTAAATATTTGTGGACTCTATGGAACCGACTTGTCACATCAATCGTATTCCAAGATTCAATTATTGTTCAGAATCTTCCACCCTTGCATTCGCGTAATCTTACATAGAAGGCACGATACACGATCACTCAAGAATATCAAGAAGATAAAACAATGGCCAGACATTTATAACTGTTTTATTAATATCACATGGAACATTGTTCAGAGCTAACCAAACCACGCCTTGCAACAGACCACTTGCAACAGTGGTGCCCGGTGTCTGGGGACGAGAAAACAACCAAAAACAAAAAAATTTTTTGAATGACTTTCGAAGGAAATATTTACGATCAGTTTTCGATCACATGATCCAGCTGAAGATGACGTGGAACTAAGTCTAATGCCTAACAACGCGACGTCACTGAAATTCGTGTAGGTGAAACTATCGGAGAAACTGAAGTCGTTCTTTTAAGCCTAACCAAGGGAAAAATAAGTCATTTGAAGCAGACACAAGAAATGGACTACAGGAGCAGGCAGTCAGGGGCATTAGCCTAGCTGTTGACGACCTATAGCACTGATCGAGGCAACGGGAAAGATAAGTCTAGCTGTTTAAATTGTCGTCATTGCAAAACCGTAATACTGAGTCCATTTTGCTTTGATCAGGCATGTCTATGTATTTTCATGTATATATGTTAAATTTGTTTTCCATCGTATGTATTTGTTGTTAATTCGTGGGAGGTAGGGAGGATGAACTGAAATTAAATTCTGCGGCTCTCACGATGCCTGAATTAATTTCGGTCGTTTCTTAGGGCAGTTAAACGATTGCACCTTTGGAAACCCCATTGAGGTTTGACATTGGACTTGTTGTCCAAATCTGCTATCGTTTGACGATTTTGCGTTAGCTGTACTGTCCCGTAGATAATTGGTGTATTTTATTCGTATTCAGTTAATAATTTTATTCAGTTCTGTACCATGTTCGTTACTATTTCGTCCATTCTCCTCTGACTATCATTTATTTTATGATTATTAAATTTTCGTCCGTTATGAGTCCTGTGACGTTATCATTTTTCGCAGTCATTTTTTTTTTGTGTGTACCTTGAATATTCAGTTGACCTCCGGTCAGACCTTGCCCTTCATTTGGTCTGTGACATTTCCGCTTATTTTATTTAGTTCATAAATTCATTTTTAATTGTGAAAATGTCTTGTTTGCGTCTTGACATTGTTTGTACCCTTTAGTTGCATCATTGCTTGTCTGTCCTCATAATATATATTAATATTACATTAATAATATGATAATTATATGCAATAATACACTTGTAATTTAATTTAATTAATTTTTTCTGAAATTTAAGGTTAATATGGGACATTGCATAATTATGCAGTGATAGTCCAAGAAGGTAGCACTACAATTTATCATAGATGCCTAGGGCATAATAATATAATATATATATTGACAAAATAAATAATCTTATAGCTACCTTTGAGGTAATAGACCCATTGTATATTATTTAATATACTTTCCTGGTACTAAGAGAGTGACTTAGTACATTGAACAATATAATTACGAGGAATTATACCCAACATTATTGGATATTGAGATTAATTGTGTGATATAATTACATTATATTTAACAGATATCATAACTATTTATGATATAGTATTATTTAGATACAATATTGTTACAAAATATTGTCTATTAGTTGAACTTAGATATTAAGTTCAGTACTATTGTGATTACTTATATTGAATATTTCTAAGTTGAGTAAGTATAATAATTACTCTGAAGCTACTATTGACTAATTTAATCAGTAATTATCAATAATTACTTACAGATAAAAGTCAAAATGCTTACTATAGACCATTTCGTTAAGATTGGTCGTGAATATGGTTATAAATCTCAAGAACTTCGTCAGTTTGCTGAATCAGAACTGGAAAAATATGAAAGAAAAGAAGA
Organism: Oreohelix idahoensis; assembly: GCA_024509875.1. Classification (NCBI taxonomy): domain Eukaryota; kingdom Metazoa; phylum Mollusca; class Gastropoda; order Stylommatophora; family Oreohelicidae; genus Oreohelix; species Oreohelix idahoensis. The sequence goes on from JAMPIV010009022.1 coordinate 248,614, forward strand.
AGAGAAAAAAGCTGCATTAAAGAACGAGGAAGAAGAGAAAAAAGCTGCATTAAAGAAAGAGGAAGAAGAGAAAAAAGCTGCATTAAAGAAAGAGGAAGAAGAGAAAAAAGCTGCATTAAAGAAAGAGGAAGCAGAACTTGAGATGAAGCAAATTGCCAAGGAAAATAGATTGAGAGAGATTGCTCAACGTGAAAGAGAAGAGCAAAGAACAATCGCCAAACAGGAAGAAGAGAATAAATTGAAACGAGAGGAAATTATTTTACAACAAGAAATGGAATTGGCGCGTATTAAATTGGAGACAGCAAGATTACAAGCACAAAGTGCTGATGCAAACCAGAATAATAACGCACAAAATGGATCATCATCCAGCCAACCTAAACACTTCTACAACTTTAAATTACCCATTTTCAACTTGAACGTCGACGACCTTTCATCGTTCCTGGCACGTTTTGAACAGACTTGCAAATCTAACCATTTGCCTGAAGAGTCATGGGTACTCAAATTAAATGAATTCTTGGTTGGAGAACCATTGACAGCTTCTCAAAATGCTGACCCATCAATAGCTAATAACTACGGTGCTATTAAGTCCTTGCTTTTACGAAGGTTTCACCTGGACGAGGAACACTGTAGGTTGAAATTTAAGGGAATTTTACCTGAATCTCCAAGGGATTTTGCAGGATTCATTGCGAACATACGCAATACATTTAATAGATGGGTTGAACTGGCAGAAGTCAACAAATCATACGACAAATTAGTTGATTTACTACTGCGGGATAAGGTATTATCTTCAGTTAGCCAGCCATTTTTTGCATATTTGCAGGAGCGTAAACCAGGTACCATGGACGAGTTAGAAAAAATTTCTTTAAACTACTGTTCGGCACACCCGAATGCAACCATTTCTAACTCCTCATTAAGAGAACCTCTACCTGTGGCGTCTAATATGGCCTACAATCACAATAACAAACAAAGACATCACAGTGTAGACAGAAGCAGGTTCCAAAGAAATCATAACGTTAACTTTCAGAAGGGACATAATAATGATTTCAACAATAAAAATGAGTTCAACAGAGGTAGATCACGAGATAGAAATTATTCACCTCAAACAAACTACCACAATAGTCAACATAACACTCATTATAATCGATCACATACTCCCAATAATAATAATAATTGGAATGGTAATAATCATGGCTCGAGACACCGAGATAATAGTTACTATAGAGGACGACGAGATAATTCTAACAATTATACTCGGAATCGATCTCATTCTCGGGGATCATCTCATTACAACCATAATACAGGGGCGGCAGTTACAAATAATACTACCCCTATCGCTCAGGTCCCACTTGACAATAATACAACACAGTCTTCTGCTGCATGTTTTGCTATTAATTATAATGTGGCAAATAGTTGCCAGCAATGCAATCTTATTTTTCAGAAGGCGAAAGAAACAGTGCTCAACTGCGGACATATTATACCACAGGTAGGTCTTGCAGTCAACGATGGAACAGGCCTACTAATTTTTAACAGGGGATTAGTTAATGGATCCGTCGTCTCAGTGTTGAGGGATTCGGGATCCACAACGATTGGTGTACGACAGTCGCTGGTACATCCTAGCTGTGCAACAGGGGAATATGTCCGTTGCATGACTTTTGGTGGAACAATAGAGTTTTACCCCACAGCTATTATTCATGTTAACACTCCTTTTTTCACAGGCAACGTAAAAGTATGTATGCTAAAGAAGCCTATAGCTGATTTGATGGTTGGTCGTATACACGGCAGTAAAGATTGTACCCCAGATGAAATTATAGAATGGGAGAAACATAACCTATGCACTGGAAACGCCGTGACGACTAGAGCGCAGACTCAACTCATGGAAAAAGTTGATGATAATAAAATGGATGCAGACAACCAAGAGGAATTTGTAGTCAATTCACCTATTGACAGGGAAACATTTGCAACCAAACAAAAAGAGGATAAATCTTTAAAAAAATTTTTTAAATTGGTTGATAAAGTTGACAATCTATCCTCAGGTAATAATAACAAACATTGTTTTGTTATTAAAAATGACATATTGATTAGATATTTTAATGACAAATCACAAATGAAACAACAAGTTATGGTCCCATATACTTTTAGACGGTACATTCTTCAACATGCACATGACTCACATTGTGCTGGACATATGGGATATACTCGAACACGATCTCGAGTACTGTCTTCATTCTTTTGGCCAGGGGTGTCAAGAGATATTTCGCAGTATGTACGTTCCTGTACTACATGCCAAGAAGTGAAAGCACGTGGAGCTTTTCACACGGCGCCTATTCAGGCGTGCGATATCTCAGTGAGACCTTTTGACAAAATGGCAATAGACATTATTGGTCCATTGCTACCATCGGCCAGAGGACATAGATTCGTCCTTACGTGCATTGATTTGTGCACACGATGGCCAGAAGCTATCCCATTAAAGACCACCACTACCACAGATGTAGCTGATGCACTACATCTCATCTTTTCTAGAATAGGGTTTCCTAGAAAACTTTTATCAGACCATGGGTCACAGTTTATATCTGACACCATGAAGGAAGTCATGAAAACTTGGGACATTGATAGGAATTTAAGTAGTATTTATCATCCGATGAGTAATGGTGCGGTTGAAAGACTTAACCGTACACTTAAACAACTACTACATAAGGTTACTGCTAAGCACCCTCATGACTGGGATAGAGCACTCCCAGCTGTTCTATTTGCTTATCGGGAGGTACTGCATGAACAAACTGGCTTCTCTCCCTTTGAATTAGTTTTTGGTGCTCTCCCAAGAGGTCCTATGGGACTAATAAAAGACTTATTAATTGACGACGAGATGACTCAGGACACTCAGTCATCTTACGAGTACGTGATTAATCTTCGGAAGAACATTATTGAGTCTTGCCAGTTGGCAACAGCTTCTTCTGAGGCTGCAAAAGCTAAGGCTCGATCTCTACAAAATAGGTCTCGACGATTACGCCAATTATTCCCAGGCGACGAGGCTTATGTGTTACTTCCTCACAATAACAATAAATTATTGATATCTTGGAATGGTCCTTACAAAGTCATTGATAAAATTTCCGACGTTGATTACGTCTTAGATATCAAGGGACACAAAAAGATATTTCATATTAACATGCTCAAGCAATTTCATACACGTCCTGAACACTTACAGTCAATTTTTCATGAACTAGATGACAACACAGTATCCACTTGTCATTATACTAACTTATCTGTCATCCAGGAAGAAGAATCTTCTTTTCCTGAGGTACAGTTACCGTTACCTGTACCAGTAGTTCAACCTACTGAATCTTGGCGGGATGTAACCATCTCTTCAACGGTTACACCGCAACAGCGTCTACAGATTGCTAATCTATTACAATCTTATCCAGATGTGTTGACCGACGTCCCGGGTCGCACATCGGCTATCAGTCATGACATTACTCTCAATGATGATACACCTATTCGTGTACATCCCTATTCTGTTCCTTTACATTTCCTTGCTAAAACTACTAAGGAACTTGAACAGATGTTGTCTCTGGGAATCATTGAGACTAGTAATTCGCCATTCTCTTCTCCATTAGTGATTGTCCGGAAGAAGGACAATAACATTAGACTATGCGTTGATTATAGAAAATTAAATGCTAAGACTATAGTTGACAGCGAACCACATCCACTTATTGACGACTTACTGCCACGTCTATCCAACGCAACTATATTTAGTAAGATAGACTTAACTAAAGGTTATTGGCAGATACCACTGACCGAAAAGGCTAAGTACTACACCGCATTTTCCACTCCACAAGGTCTATACCAGTGGAATGTGATGCCTTTTGGGCTTGTTAATGCGCCAGCTACCTTCATTCGCCTGATGCGACAAATTTTATCAGGTAGACCAGACGTTATTACATATATTGACGACATATGCTTGTTTAGTTCGTCGTTTGAGGAACATGTTTCGGGACTTAGACATGTTTTCGATACTCTAAGGAATTATCATCTAACTGCTAAACCTACAAAGGTGCAAATCGCGTGTAATGAGATAACCTTTTTGGGACATATCATTGGATCGGGATATATCCGAACGTTACCTAGTACAGTCTCAAAAATTCTAAACATAGCAGTTCCTCAGACGAAGAAACAGGTCAGGAGTTTGTTAGGACTTGTTCAATATTACAGTAGATTCATACCAAACTTGTCATCCATCACGGCTGTATTGTCTTCATTGTTAAAAAAAGATATGCCGGTGAAGGTGACATGGACTGGTTCATGCAATGAAACTTTCAACAAAATTATAAATTTGTTCTCACATGAACCAATTTTAAGACTTCCCGATGCTTCCAAAAGATTTTTCTTACGAACAGATGCTAGTAACTACGGCATTGGTGCATGCCTGCTCCAGAACCATGATGGCATTCTACACCCCACCTTATATATATCAAGAAAGCTGAAGCCGGCGGAAACAAAGTATTCAACAGTCGACAAGGAACTTTTATCTGTAATCTGGGCAATAACCAAGCTCGAAAAGTTCTTGCTCGGTGCTCCCTTCACCATACAGACGGACCAACGTGCGATCGCATCCTTGCGTCGATCCAACCACAAAAGCCAGAAACTTGCCAGATATTCAATCATCCTACAGCCATTCGAGTTCTCCATTGAACATATTCCTGGCACTGAAAATTGTGTGGCAGATGCATTGTCACGTAATCCTATTGACGACGAATAATCAACATTGACACTCTTAAACTATTTCAATCAGCACTACATTGGATTGAACGAAGTATCAACTATAAAGGAACTAACCTTGCCTTCAATTTAAACTTTATATACACTATATGCATCACAGAATTGAATTAAAAGACAATCAAGGTATATATAGACATTCAAACTTCGTCTAACGTCCATACACGAGATATGAATACTCTTTGAACAATCATGGATTTATGTCTGACGACAAACCGAACTGATGTTCCTGTGTATACTTAATTCTTGGATGCTGGGATAAATGACATTTCTTTCCAACGTAAACGTTTGAACATTTTTGCCTAAAAGAATTCATCAGGATCAAGACTACGGATGGATCATCATATCCTATACTAATTAATTAGTTAACTTAACTTCTTAATTGAATTATTATCAATAAAATGAAATGTGAGAAAAAAATGAAATGAAAGAAAAAAAAAAAAAGAGAACGAAATACTAAAAGAAGAAATTATGAAAAGAGAAAATAAATCTCACACAAGTATTAGATTAATAAATTTTTTTTTAATGTACCTATACATTATTTAGTTAGTTAAATTAGATAGTTATTATTCACTAACACTTAACACACACAATTAAGTTAAAACTTATATTCGAATTTCTTTCTATTTCTTCTCACTTAGTTTGTCTTTTCTTCTCTCATAACATCGCGTTACATTAGAACCTTAATAATTTAACTCTTAATTTAATTAATTAATTTAATTTTAATTAGTCAAATTAATTCCTATATGACATACTAATACGACAGACCTTACTTTAATTTAATTTTATCATTCACTATTAACATTGGACATTTATTTAGTTGATATAATGATATGTATAATATTGATATATAATGTGATTTATGATTAGATGACTATGACAAATAGTTAGTTGACACGACCGCAACACGGTTCTACTCAGAACATCGTCGGCCATATGTCACAATTGTGTTAAATTTTTTTGAAAAATTGTTAAGTCGGATAGATATTGAAAAAAAATCTATCGATTTTTTTTTTTTCCCCGGTGTACAGGGAATTGTTACGGTATATGATATTAACGCCGTCTGCTAAAGGTTACCAGACGTGCAATTGTAAAGGTTAAGACATTTAATATATTGCGATAGATGTTTCAATTACTGAACGCTTCATACACGATCGATTATGACGTGTATAGCGTTGTTTAGGACACAGTCGGTAACTAAGAAACGCTACCCTTTTCTCATTGACCGTCAAGCTGTTAAGACGCGTCTGACTTTCCTTCCAATGTTGGGCATGGTATTGCCATACAGATATATTTTATGCAAGTACGGACATGGGTCAGTCCATTGCTATTACGAAGATTTGAAATGATTAAAGGTCAGTACGAAAGTGAAAATTAAGGAAGGATGAATTACAGTCCATAGTATTTGATTTTGCCAGACTCATAGACTCACTGTCGGCCGTTGGAAAACCCCAACCGCGCGTGCATACAGCTATGACAATCTGCATACAGTAATTTGATTATTGGACAAGGACTGATAGGATATCTACATATATATGCCATATATTTTCAAGTTATAATATGTACCTTTGTGATCAACATGCATGAATCGTCTTGACGTGTAAACTGTATTAAATATTTGTGGACTCTATGGAACCGACTTGTCACATCAATCGTATTCCAAGATTCAATTATTGTTCAGAATCTTCCACCCCTGCATTCGCGTAATCTTACATAGAAGGCACGATACACGATCACTCAAGAATATCAAGAAGATAAAACAATGGCCAGACATTTATAACTGTTTTATTAATATCACATGGAACATTGTTCAGAGCTAACCAAACCACGCCTTGCAACAGACCACTTGCAACAGGCATCCCTGTCGTACTCCTGTCTTCACCTCAAAGGTTAGGTTGCTCTGCCCAACACTACACGTGAAGTTGGCATAGAGGCTTTTTTATGATTGACACTATGCAGCTTGGAATTCCATAAGCCCTCAGTATTTTCCATAACCTGTCCCTATGTATACTGTCAAAAGCCTTTTCAAAATCAACAAAATTAATGTACAGCTGTCTTTGCCATTCTGAGCACTGCTCTATAATGTTCCTGAGGGTAAATATATGATCTACACATCTTCTGTTCTTTCTAAATCCTGCTTGTTCTTTCCTCAGTTTGTGGTCTACTGCTTTTGAAATTATCTGTGTAATTATCCTGCCCAGTATTTTGCTGGAAACTGAGAGAAGGCTGATTCCTCTCCAGTTATTGCAGTCTGCAAGATCTCCCTTCTTGTGCAATTTGACAATTATTCCTTTGTTCCACTCCGTTGGTGTTGTCCCTGTTTTCCAGACTTGTGCAAATAGTGGTTCTAATAGTTCTGCTGCTATGAACAACCTATGCTAAACAAGAAATCTTAATATCTTCCATCTACAGTGTCTAAGCCACATCCTTAGTATTTCGTTGAAGGATAAAATAACAAAGGTCGAGGGCGTGTCATGTGTTGGTCTTCAGAGCATGTATTCACTGCTTAGACAGCGCAGACTAATCTGGATTGGCCATGTCCGATGCATGGAAGATGGTCGCATCCCCAAAAATATTGTCTATGGACATTTGGCAGATTGCAAAAGCAATAGTCGGAGGACTGCAGCAGACGTTCAGAGAATGTTTGCAAGAGAGACATGAAGACGCTGGACATAAATCCAGTAACCTGAGAGGATGAAGCTGCTTATCGCAACAAGTGGCAATTCTCCATTTGGAGCTACCTGAGATTGTGCGAAAAGAAGCTCTCACAAGAAGAAGGGAAAAGAACTTGCCGAAAGGAACACCAGGAAAATAAAAAACGGCTAAGGGCTATAACCACAGTGGCGCATTCACATAGTCAGTTATGAATTAAAGGGGATACAACCACTACTGTTACTACCGCTACTACTACTACTACCATTACTAATATCACTATTACTACAACTAGTACCACTTCTACTACTATTACTACTGCTGTTGCAACTACTATAACTACTACCACCACAAACATGATTCACAACAATACAACTACTACAACCATTACTACTATTACTACTGTTGTTACTACTACTACTACTATCACCACTATAGCTCACTCCAACAACTACTATTACAACTACCACCATTACTACTATTACTACAACTACCACCACTACTACTATTACAACTACTACCACTACCGATACTAGTAAATACTACTACTACCCCTACTACTGGTTTTACTATAACAACTACTACTACCACCACCACCTATACTGCTATTACTACACCTCCATCCACCCATACTATTACCACAACTACTACTACTATCACTTCCACGACCACTACTTTTTTTACTGCAACAACAACAGCAACTACTACTAAAACTACCACTATTACTACTACAAAAATTATAACTACTACCACCACCTGTACTACTATTACTACACCTACATCCACCCATACTACCACCATCACTACTACTATTACAACAACAGCTACTACTATCACTTCCACCACCACTACTTCTATTACAGCAACTACTACTACTACTACACCACTACTACTATTACTACAACTACTTCTACTATTACTACCACTACCCCTATATTAACAACCACTGCTAATAATACTACTACCATTGTTCTGTTACCATTCCACTTCATTCGAATAATAGTTGTGATTTCTACTTTCTCATTTCGTTACGTTTCCATTTCATAAGTAATCATTTAATTTTCTTTGCCATCAACAAAATCTGCTAAATTTCTCTTAGCTGATGTTGAGCAGTGTCACGAAGGATGGTATCTTGACAACGGCTCCTGTTACACCTATGGAGAGTCTCGTGTCTCGTGGGCAGATGCCCAGGTATACGTGTCTACCCATATGTGACTAAATTTTATGAACATATGAAAGTCACTTTTCTTGATAGTAGACACTTGCTTAGTTATCAAGTACACAGAGTTTTTGTCTTCATTTTTATTATTATTATTATTATTTATGTGTTTACATTAGTTGACCTTATATTACATTTTATTTTATAAAGAAGATTTTTTTTAAATAATAGTATTATGTATTTATTTTCAAAATTCCTGCAATTAATTTACAATTACAGCTTTTTATAATTTTAGACCTTTGGCCAACCAACGGCGTAATGCTGAATTCGCGTAAGTTAAGTCTGCGTAATAAGCGATCAACTATATATATAATTACCATATGCGTGTGTGCAAGTACATGCATAGCACTGTAGCTAGTTTCATAAACGAACAAGGCAGAACGTTTCGAAATTACCCTTAGCCAGCCAAATACGAAACTGAGAGGGGAAATGTAGAAAGGCCATGAGAACATGACGAAAGACACGACAAAAACGTGGAATAAATTAATATATAGTTAAGAGACCACCAGGCTCACTTACTGGCCAAAACATCAAACTTGAACACGTTCCAGAGTTCAAATACTATGGACAACTTTTCACAGAAAATAGAAGATTAGACACTGAAATGGAAACAAGATATCAAAAAGCAAGTGCAGTGACTTACCAACTGTTACCACTATTCAAATACCAGAATGTCAGTATGGAAACTAAATGACAACTGATAAATGGTGTATTTTGACCAACTCTACTTCAGTTTCAAACACGATCTTCGCCATGATCGCGCAAGGAAACTCACTTCTTATGTTTTAGAAAAACCCTAGGGAGCCGCGCTAGCGTAGTGGTTACAACACCGCTCTGGCGACCGGGTGATACAGGATCAAACCCGGGCGACGGCATTTGAGGATTTTTCGTCGACCGGGGTTTGGACTGGATTAACTCGAGACCTGGCGAGAACATTTGAAGGAGTGTCGTCGACCAGGGACTGGCGGCTCCTGAGCCGACCCAACTGCAATGGGTACCTCCGAAATCGGCGAGTATTTGCCTGAATGGCGAGGGACCCCTGTCTCTGTACAAGAAATAAAGGGATACTCACGTAAAATCAATGTCAGGTTAGACATAAATAATAACCTGAGATTTCGCCTCGAGTATTAGAGGGCGTATGAAAAAATAAAAAAAGAAAAAAGAAAAAAAAGAAAAACCCTAAACTGTTATTGGGAGAAACATAATGAGAAATGACATCAGAAAAATTGCATTAACTACGTCTGGTATCAGAAAAAGAGAGAGACAAAATTAAGTGGTTTGGCTATCTCATGACAAAATGAAGCCAGGTAAATTACCACTACGCGCTTACAACAGTAGAAGATCCGGGTTCAGAGCACGGAGAAGACCAAGTGGCAGCTGGATACACAACATCACAGAAATCCTACAACAACATGAGCTCACAGCAATCAATGCAGTCACTTAGCTCAAACACGCAAACTCCAGCTCCCGACAACAGTTACATGCTAAGTGTGCAATGAAAACGTAAAGTAAGTAATTAATTCATCATCATGTGACGTATTCTTTCCAGAACGTTGTCTCCATTACAGTTGCTCTGAACGCATCACGATTCTGGGCAAGTCGACCTGCATCAGCCAAAGACAAGATCAGACTCTCTGTGATGTCCTGGGTCCACCGTCGTCTAGGTCGACCCCTTCCCCTTTTTCCAGGGACCATGCCTTCCATCACTATTTTTTCCAGACTATTATGTCTTTTTATATGACCGAAAAATTTCAGCTTCCTTATTGCGATGGTATTTAGGAGCCAATGTTTCAGTACGTTTAGTGAGTGCAGTACTTCTCTGTTGGTCTTTTTTCTGTCCAGGGTATTCTCAACATCCTTCTGTAGAATTTCATTTCGAATGATGTAATCTTTTTTGCAACTGTTTTATTGAGTGTCCAAGTCTCGCAGCCGTATGTTGCTACGGGGAATATACATGCTCTGATCAGTTGTAACTTTGTTTCTTTGCTTGTGCCTTGCCATAGGTTTTTCATCTGTATTAGTTTATGTGACGCAATTGCAAGTCTTCTTTTAATTTCTACTGCACAGGCGCCAAAGCTGTTGATGATTGATCCTAAGTATTCGAATTCATTAATTGGGACCTCAAGACGCAGCAATAGAGACCGCAGTCAGCGACTCATAGCTTGACTGCCTGCGTCAGGACCAGCGAACCAGAGCTGGTCAAGACCGTGCTCCACCTCCACGTGGTGGTCCTGGAAACAGTATGCAGCAATGCAGGCTGGCTGAGCGAGCACGGATCGCAATGGGAAGGCAAACCCGGTCCTAAAAAATGCCGTGCAGAAGTCGGATGTGTCGACCGAACGGTGCAGATATCACAGCTACGTTGGAAACAGACACAACGCAACCACCGGCCTTTTCATGGCGAACGAGGAAGAAGAAGAAGAATTCATTAATTCATTAATTAATTACCAAATAAATATAGTAATTAAAAGAGAAATGTCAACCAAAGAAACGCTGCAATGGCGATGAAACGTAGAAATGCACTGATAAATTAAACAGGGACCTGCGGGCAAAGATTTCCGTATTTCTCGATTCTATCATTTTTTATTTTTTTTTTTAACATTTTAAGGGAGGAGCTACCCTGAAATGCTATTTTCGTTATTAATTGCTGGATTTCAATGAAAATGCACAGACTTAACCTATATCAATACTAGATACGAAAAATGAAGAGCTTTATGGCACTGCACTACTGGTTGCCATAGAAACGGCGGCCATATTGGATTCTATTGTTCTATTTCAATTTGCTAAGGCTTTTTTATTTATTAAGCTATGAATACCAAATATGAACACAATGTTTATCATTATATTTTAAAACTTTTCGATTGGTGGATTTTTGATAACTTTAATACAAAAAAAGTTGTAGGACTTTGAATATAGTGTCTAAAAAAAGTAACAAATTTTGATAAATTTTACATTACTTTTTGCAATAAATCAAAAGTTTGATCAGATACTCAAAATCCAGCAATATGAAAGTTTTAAAAGATTATGGGCAACATATGTGTCAATTTTTATGTCAATTAACACATAAGTGTGGAAGTTTTAAGAAAATTAGGATGAGAAAATTAGATTTTGAGAAAATCGCATTTTTCTCCATAAATAGACTACAATTAAATAAGTAATATTGCCCCTGAAAAATTACTTACTTGTCATTTAGAACATACTGGTAGCATAGCCAGCTTCCTCTGCAGCTTCCTATCTGGCTTTCTGTTGAAATTTGTGCCTAATTTCCTTCCTTGTCTTAGTGCAGTTTTCTGCCTTTTTTAGAGCTGAGCAATATTGGATTCTTTGTTCTATTTCAATTTGCTAAAGCTTTTTTATTTATTAAGCTATGAGTACCAAATATGAACACAATGTTTGTCATTATATGTTAAAACTTTTCCAGTGATGGATTTTTGATAACTTTAATACAAAAAAAAGCTGTAGGACTTTGAAAATAGTGTCTAAAAATAGTAACAAATTTTACTAAATTTTACATTACTTTTGTCAATTAACCATAAGTTTGATCAGATACTTAAAATCCATCACATAAAAAGTTTTAAAAGATTATGGGCAATATATGTCCCTATTCTTGTCAATTAATACATAAGTGTGGAAGTTATAAGAAAATTAGTATGAGAATAATGATTTCTTTAAAATCACATTTTTCAATATAATTAGAATATAATTAAATAAGTATGTGATACTGCAGCAAAATAAAATAACTTACTAGTCATGCAGAACATACCGGCAGCATATCCAGCTTCCTCTGCAGTTTCTTGTGTGGCTTTCTGTTGAGATTTGTGCTAAATGTCCTTCATTTTCTTAGTGCAGTTTTCTGCCATTTTAGAGCTGAGCACCAGACGTTTAACGCTTTCTTGCTCCTGCCAGTCAACAAGCCTCTTTTCCACTGTTCAGCCCCAGGACTTTCTTGAAAAATATAGCAGCCTCAGGTCCTTGATTAAATTCAGCAATATTAGGGACATATGGTTTAATTGCTATGATCTGATTGAATGCTTTGCTATCACAATCACTTTACACGGTGTAGCAAAATATATGTCGCGTCAGATAACAGCTTCACAAATCACTACCTGCCTCAGCTTCCATTACACTTGAACTTCCTAGAAAGAGGTAAATGTTTACATTAGTAAAATTTCAAATAAAGATGTAAACAAGCATTAATAAACTGTGTCTTAAAGTACAATGGAAGCAAAACAATACATGTAAGTCATGAAATATGTTTCTAAACTTGATATTTATGGAGATCAAAATAAATTACATGAATGTCTATGCTTAGGCAAGGGGAAACTTAAAGTAAGTTTCAAAAGTAAATACCTTCAAAATGTATATGACAGCCTTGCTTCACTTTCTATTTGATGAAGTTTCCAATCTTTCTTCTGGTACCAAGAACCGGCTGTTGCACATGTCTGGCAGGCATTTTTTAAATAACACATAAGCATCTGTGACAAGACATGTCAATAAAAATACACAAGAAACAAACATTAAATTGAGGAAACAAATATGCACTATGCTTACAAGAATCATGATAATGTACTGAATTATGAGAAGTCACCCGTTATTCTGTAAACTCAGGAAAACGTGATGATTTTTAATTGACTGTCTACTACTCGTAATAGCTAGTTCACGTAACTCCCTGGTGGTTGAAATGAAGCACAGTGGGCCGCCTTCTTTGATGTCATTTCAGTAAGTAGCCAACGTCGTAAGGTTTAGGGTTAAGTTAAGATTCTTAAACCTGGTTGAAATGAGTCACTGTGGGCCGTCTTCTTAGATGTCATCCCAGTAAGTCGCCAACGTCGTTAAGGTTAGGTTTAGGATACATTTACGTAACCATTAGCCCTTTTTACTGCGTCTCTGAATTCTAATCTAAGGAACTATCGTACAGACGGTCCTGTCTGCTTCATTTCAACCACTAAGCCTAACCCTTACTCCTGTTTACTGCGTCTCTAAATTCTTGTCAAAGGCCACATCGAACAAACGGTCCGCTATGCTTTATTTCAACATTCCTTGCCTGAGCAGTAATGTCCCAGTTTTTACCATTATATCGTCACAATAAGTGCGTTTTACCTGCAGTGTAGGATAAGTCTTGCTTCCATCTCTAACTCTGGCCTATTCCAGTTGGAGGTAACGAGAGCATCTCGTTTTTTTAGGCATTGTCACATCAATAACAAATCGAAACTGAGATTCTGTAAACACGCAGCCATATTGTTGCCGGTCACGTGAACGCGAACAGCCAATTAAAAATTTTGAATCGAGGGGAAACCCTTTATGTTGACCTGGAAATTATAAATTTCCAATCTGGCATTTGGAATCCCGAAATAAGTGACCTGCTTACATTAAAGTGCAGATTTTGACGAATCCAACGTTGTATAATATGTAGGGGTGTAAGCTTGGTTGCTATGGAAAAAACAGGTCCAATTAGGCTTATTTTCTCGAGTTTGAGAAAATCTCTTTATACCATACCTTTTTCAAAGTCAAAATACATATTGTTAGAGTGCATTTTGACATTTAATTCTGTTATATTTAGATTCAGGAGATGTTAAAGTATCAGAAAATGGACTAATCCCAAAATCCATCATTTTTGTATTTTGACGTTAATTGCATGCCCGCTCCTGGCCTTAACGTCACTGAAGATAGGAGTGCCGTCTACAATGACTCAATGGCGTCTTATAAATCAACGGCTAAAGAAAGATGAGGAAAGGATAGTCCTGGTACTGAAAGGAGATTGACAGAAAGGGTGTGTAATGAAGATAAGGGGATATCTTGCAAAATTGTTAATACCAGTGTATACTTTAAAGAAACATAGGCTAGGTCTGAACACAAAGTTACTCTATATTGTTCAATTTATTTACGTTAATAAATGTACTTCATTTAAAATACGTTATCGTCGGTTCTAAGTTTCAGCTACCATAAAAATTAAATAAATAAATACTCATAAACAGGTAATAACAGGCAATGGTAAGAAACAAAGAAGTAGAAAACTAGACGACAGAACACCAACAGAAAAGATAGGTTTACTAGGGACTCGAACCCCTGTTTATGTGTATTTATTTATTCATTTCTCTTCTTCTTCTGTGTTCGCCCTCAGACTTTTACATTAATGACTCTAATAAAAGCAGTATTCAGCTCAAGGTCTCTGACATCTTCTTCCTCGTTCGCCCTCAGACTTCTACATTAATGACTCTAATAAAGGCAGTTGTCAGCTCGAGGTTCCTGACATTTCCAACCAGTTGTTCGTAGGGAGAAGTTGGTTGTTGCCATATTCCACTACGTTCACTGCTGTAAGTTGGGCAGGACTGGAGCAGATGTTCTGCTGTCATCGGGCTGATGCCACAGCAGCAGAGATTTGTTGGACCAATCCTATACTTGTGATATAGATGGTACCTCACCTCAACCTATTGTGACCAGTGCGTATGCAGAAAAATGATGATCTGGCCTGGCCTAGATATCTGGTGATAGGCATCATCGTTTATGTGACCTGGGTGTTCTCTGTCCCATTTGGACTTAAATATGGCTTGTATACCGGTAGTTGTTTTAACCATTTCATGAGTTGTCTATATATCGTTTTGTGTCAGCGCTCTCCCGTCTTTATTTATTTAATGTTCACAGACCTAGGGGGTTCTGTCTTTAAAAACAAAATGGCCAATTATCGGTATAATTAATGAACTAATAAAACAACGCAATAAAATACGATAAAATGTCAGTACATTGTACTCTGTTTAAATGTTTGTTTAAAATTTATTCTAGCATTTCTTTATTCTTCCGGTTTATTTTTTATTTTTTTATTTTTTATTTTCTTGTTAATGGTTTAGTTTGGTTTTTAAGGACTATCTTCATTGCACACGTACTACTCCATCAGTGCACCGATCTCCTCCCTTAGATCACACAAGGAGGATCTCAGCACAGTGCACGAACTCCGTAGCACCGGCGAGAATCCAAATGTGTGTATGTAGGAATCACACATTCTATAAATATTTTTGTGGTGGGTAGGTTTCTAATTTTTAAATTTTGCCAGGGCAGCGGCCTGACAGGCCTACTCTTTACGATTTCCAACTGCCGTGGGATTTTTAACGTGCGCAGCTTGCACACTTTTTCTTTCTTGTTAAAAGTACACGTAATAGCGCGACTTAAAATCGATGGCATCTTAGAATCTATTAGATACTGTAAATAAAACAGTGCTAGACATTCAATCCATCAGGGAAAAAAAGCAACCCATTGTGATTCTTTGAAGAAAACAAGTCCTATCAGCAGTATTACATGAGTGGATAGCTGTGACGTGGAAATTCGGAAGTTCCAGAATTATTAGGACCAACAACATGAACAGCAGCAGGCTGTGTGAGAAATGTCCGTTAAAGGTTTTCTCGAATAAGTTTACGTAACGGACTGACTTTTCCACCAGTAGACATTTCAAACATGAGTGGATGGATCAGACGTGTATACAACACACGTGCTTTGGGAGCAATCAGCATTCTAACCCTTCGAAATTTGCTGAGGGAGGATGTGCACCTATTGGTTTAGCATAAAATGCTACGACGTTTGATTCTAAACTACAATAACATATCAACTTTTTACAAACAGCGAAGATGAAATTCTGATATTCACAGATACATTAATCAATCAACCCTTTTCAACACCCTAGGGAACAAAGGTCAAGGCCTCCCTAAAAATAGATACTAGTTTATGTGTGTGTGGGTGGGTGGTATTGCGTGGTGAGTAGCAGGTTTTTGTGTGCCTGTGTTTATCAATCCTTTTTATTAAAATTTAAAAAAAAAAATCTTTTCGGCGTTTATTTCCATTGCTGAGGGCCATTAGTGAGATTTTGAGACCTGGGGAATAAAGGCCGCTTGCCCATTGCTACCGCTACACTGCAGACTAGGTTTTTATTTTTACTTCTTTTAGAAAAAAATGTACACCTTACCGAGGTTCGAATCCGCAAACCCAGACTTAAGAGACCGGTATCCTAACCGCTCGGTCACACGCTCCCCGATCCAATTTATGAAGTCCCTAAATAATAATAAAAAATTAGTACAAGCAACTTAGCCAACTGTGTTAACTGATTTCCAAAATCAATAGGAAGAGGAAAGAGAAAGAAGAAAATAAAGAGAAAGAAACAATAAATGAAAGAAAGAGTATTATGAGTAGGCCCTATGGGCGAAAATAAGAAGAAACAAGACACTCGCTTGTGACGTTAAACTGAACATTTTTGACTGTCCAGGAATTTTGCGCATCTTACGGCGGGAAGCTTGCTGAGATTGAAACTGAAGAAGAGAATAACTTTGTTAAGAATATGGTTAAAAACAAAAAAGGTAAGATATAATTCACATTATCACTAACGTCTCAATTACTACTATGTCACATAACCACCAACGCCTCAATTACAACTACTACTACTACAATTGCTACTTCTACTGGAACTATTGCTGTTCCTTTAACAATAAATACAGTTACAGTAGAACTCCATTTATCCGAACCCCAATTATCCGAACATCCAATTATCCGAACACGTTTTCCAGGAAAAAAAAAAAAAAAATCAGATGCCACAGTCACGTTAGACTAAAATTCTGAATCTTTTGATGCGGCACACTTCAAATGTGTGCGAACAATTTGTAGAGAATGGGATGGCTAATGGTTGGCCGCTTACGTACAGGAAGTCAGTTAGATCATAAAGTCCATTGTACGTGTGCGTTCTAGGTAGAACACTGGCTAAACAGACAGTTCAACTTAAAATAATTGTGTCTGCTACTACAGCAGAATAATTTTGGTGTACAAGTATTTCTCTGTGCGATATGGCACCTTCCAGTAGGCCTAAAGCATATAAAAGGAACCGCAATGTTTTGTCAATTGAAACGAAAACAGAAATTATCAAGAGACTAGGACAAGGTGAAACTGTGTCTTCACTTGCGAGGATTTTCAATGTTGGGAAAGCTACCGTCTCTGACATCAAAAGTAACAAGGATAAAATTATGAGTTTTGCATCGAAATTTGATAGTGAAAATGGGTCGAAGAAACGTAAAACCATGAGAAATGCGAAAGATGTGAACTTGGAAGAGGCTTTGTATATATGGTTTGTGCAAAGAAGAAGCAAAGGGGAACCTATCTCTGGTTCTCTGTTGTGTGAAAAGGCACTTCAGTTCAACAATCAACTTGACGGTCCTACTGACTTTAAGGCTAGCCAGGGATGGTTAAGAAACTTTAAATCTCGTCATGGCATACGAGAATTGGAGATTCAAGGGGAATCTTTATCTAGCGATGCAACTGCCGCTAAAAATTTTAAAGAAACTTTCTTGGCTTTTTTGGAAGAAGAAGGTTATTCACTCGATGATGTGTATAATGCCGATGAGACTGGCTTATACTGGAAATCATTGCCTCAAAAATCACTTGCATCTCAGCGCGAAGCAGCTGCCCCTGGGTTTAAAAAGTGCAAAGAGAGAGTAACAATTTTGGTAGCCGCGAATGCCAGTGGAAGTCATCGTTTACCGGTGCTAATGATCGGCAAAGCCAAAAAACCACGTTGTTTAAAGAATGTGACATGTCTCCCATTGTGCTACAAAGCACAGAAGAGTGCTTGGATGAATAGTGAAATATTTCTTGATTGGTATACAAATCAGTTCATCCCAAATGTGAAGAGGTTGAGAGAACAAGAAAAGAAAACTGGAAAAGTAATTCTTCTACTGGACAATGCACCATCTCATCCAGAGACGGATACATTGAATGCAGTTGATGCAAATTTTAAAGTAATTTTTCTGCCTCCCAATGTAACAGCACTGATTCAACCAATGGATCAGGGTGTTATAGCAAAGCTTAAAAAGATGTACAAGAAGGAAGTCCTGCGTCGTTTATTGTTGGCTGAAGATGAAGAAAGTGTGGTGGCGTTTTCCAAAAAGCTTAATCTCAAAGACTGCTGCTATATGTTAGCTGATGCTTGGACCACACTGTCACAAGATAATCTCAACAAGGCTTGGAGTAGATTGCTTGGGAAAAAAGGAGGAAATGAAACTACTGCAGTGGACACAAATGTTGATTGTATAAATGAAGTTGTGGAACTGTTTCAAGCAATGCCCGGATTTTCGGACTGTGACAAAGATGATGCACACATGTGGCTAGAAGATGATAATGATTCTGGTTTTCAGTTTTTGAATGACGAAGAAATTTTGTCTTTTGTGCAAGAAGAAAACCAAATACATGTAGTGACCGATGATGAAGACTCCTCAGAAGTACACGATGTACTTGTAGATTATGAAGAAAAACCAAAACGTCGACCAAGTCCTGAAGAGGCCTTTATAGCACTAGAAACAGCGATGGCTTGGTACGAGCAAGAAGATGACAGCTGTCCTACACAGCTTCTGCTGTTGAAGAGAATGCGGGACTTAGCAGCCAAAAGGAGACTATCCAGTTTGGTGCAAAAGAGGATTCCTCATTATTTTAAAGAGTGGGCTACATCTGTGCAAGTACATGTATACGTAAGTTGCGCCTGGTTTTGAATCGTTTGTAATGTTATTTTGAAAACATTTCTCTTTCTTAACAAAAATAATTAATACAAGTAGTACATGCACTGCAGTGTAATAAAAGATTTTGGTGATACAGTGATCTAATACAGTGTGGGTATTATTATTACAGTACAAGTAAATATGTTTTATAGTGTATTTTCCTTGTGGTGGTTAATTATTTTTAGAAATATGTGTACATGTACTCGATACATTATGTAATCCAATTATCCGAACATTTGATTATCCGAACGATGCTCGGTCCCATGGGGTTCGGATAAATGGAGTTCTACTGTACTCGTAATGTCGTAATGCTGCTGCTACTACTACTACATTTGAGTAATACTCTTATTACTACGATTTAATGCCACTACAACTACTATATTTTAGTATATGCACAATCACTACTTGTTAGCATTACAGCTACTACATTTTAGTACGTACTACTACTACTACATTTTAATAGACCTCATACTTCTGCGTTTTATCACTGCTGCTACTACAACTTATATTATTACTACTACAACTACTACTACTACTACTACTACTACTACTACTACTACTACTACTACTACTACTACTACTACTACTACTACTACTACTACTACTACTACAACTACTATTACTACTAGTAATACTACTACAATTTAATACTACTCTTATTTCTACGTGTTATCATTAGTACTACTACCAATACCTTACATTACTACTACTACTATAACTACTAGAATTTATTACTACTCTTATTTCCACGGTTTGTCACTACTACTACCAATATTTTATATTACTACTACTATTACTACTACTACAACTACTACTATTACTACTACTACAAGTTAATACTACTCATCTTTCTACGTGTTATCATTACTACTTCTAAAAATACCTTATATTACTACTACTACTACTACTACTACTACTACTACTATTACTACTACTACTACTACAAGTTAATACTAGGCTACTCATCTTTCTACGTGTTATCATTACTACTACTAAAAATACCTTATATTACTACTACTACTACTACAATTTAATACTACTCCTATTTCTACGTGTTATCATTAGTACTACTACCAATACCTTACATCACTACTACTACTACTAGAATTTAATACAACTCTTATTTCCACGGTTTGTCACTACTACTACCAATATTGTATATTACTACTCTACTACTATTACTACTACTACTACTACAAGTTAATACTACTCATCTTTCTATGTGTTATCATTATTACTACTAAAAATACCTTACATTACTCCTACTACTAATACAATTTAATACTACTCTTATTTCTACGTTCTGTCACTACTACTACTAATACCCGGTACCTCATATTACTACTACTGATATTACTTTTCAATCAGTATCTTTTAGCTCCCCAAGGAGCATAGGCCTTTAACAAACACATACCAAGTCTTCCTGTCCCGTGCCATCAGCTCAAGTTATTTCCATGTTTTGCTCATTGTTGTCGCTTCTGTATCCAGTTCTCTTCTCCATGTGTTTTTTGGTCTACCTCTGCTTCTCTTTCCCTGTGGATTCCAGAACAAGGACTGCCTTGTAATGCTATCAACAGGTTTCCTCAATGTGTGTCCATGCATCACCAGCGTCATCTTCTCAACTCTTGTTGCACTGGCACTTGTCTGGCTCTTGTCATCAATTCCACATTTGTGACTTTGTCATACCATTTCAGTCCTTCTATTCTACGCAAGCACCTATTTATGAAAGTCTGTAGCTTTTTGTTGACTACTACTTTTACAACTACTGTTATTACTATTACTACTACTTACTATACTATTACTACTGCTACTACTATTACTATTACTACTGCTATTACTATTACTACTGCTACTATTACTATTACTACTATTATTATTACTACTGCTATTACTATTACTACTGCTACTGCTATTACTATTACTATTACTACTACTTATTATTATTACTATTACTGACTACTATTACTACTACTGCTATTACCACAATTTAATACTGCTATTTTTACGTTTAATCGGTACCACTACATTTACTGCTGATTCACTACGTCCCGTATATTACTAGTGAACCCTCAGTCATACTTGACTTGAGGTTGTGCCGCTGGCAACCTCATCCTGAGAAACAAATAGCCACAGAAACAAATAGCCACAGAAACAAATAGCCACAGAAACAAATAGCCACAGAAAACAAATAGCCACAGAAACCAATCCTACAAAACCATGTAAATACTTCCTGCAAGGAGAACAGCTACAGTGGTAACCCTGTGCTTCGTAAGGAGGCCACAGTAAAAGGAAGACGATCAACTATCACTACACTCCAGAGTGCCATCTATGTAACCTACCACTACCACACTGTTGACCACCACCTCTTTGACTGCCTTGCGCTCGACGATGTTAGGAAAATGCTCCTTCCTCCGAGGCCAGATAAGTGGAACAACTTGTACGGAGAAACAAAATAACTTGTACGGAGAAACAAAACAACTTGTACGGAGAAACTAAACAACTTGTACGGAGAAACAAAATAACTTGTACGGAGAAACAAAATAACTTGCGAAAACATGCGGCTATTTTGTGCCGGAGGGCTAGAGCCCAAGCACCGCTGGATCAATAACAACAGATCTTCTTATAGTGCAATTATCTTGCAAAATTAAACAAAAATTAGTCCTCTTACATGTTGCAGAATTACAAAACCAACTTTTACGACCTATACGACCATAATAAAAACAACTCTCCAACTTCAAATACTAACATTGTAACTAATGTTTATTATTATATCACTACTACTAGTTACATCCATGGTGTCACGCCGCCCCTGACAATGTTATTTTGTCAACCTGAGATTTATGATGCCGTCTGTATACTGTGCCCCTCGTAGTTCCCCGGGGGTCTCGGCAGAGACAAAGAACGAATGTGACTACTACACCCTCAAGCATGTCGTACAAGGCCACTAATATGAGGTTCTGCATGGGCTGGCAACCTCATCATGTCAAAGAAATTGTCACAGCAACCACGGCCACCGGAGCATGTGAACCCTTGGTGGAGGTACCAGCTGTAGTGGTGGTTCATTTGCTCTGTAAGAAGCACAAAGAAAAATGATAAAAATTGTGTATATATGAGCGTATTACACAGGCTAATAGTACAATAATGAACTGTTACTGAATGATGTATGAGTAAGTCATAACATCAGTATAACAACAACAACAACACAAAACAGCAGCAGCTGAAGGCTACAGCGCGCTGTGGATCCTCCTAGAACTGTGTTTTCTTCTTGAAGTAATCGTTGAGAATTGATTGTATTTTCTTTATTATCCTCTCTTGATTGTCTTTTCTTATTGTCCTTTCCTGATTGTCTTTTGCTTAGTTTCCTCTCCTGATTGTCTTTTTCTTAAATTTTCCTCTCCTGATTGTATTATCTTTATTTTCCTCTCCTGATTGTCTTATCTTTATTTTCCTCTCTTTATTGTATTATCTTTATTTTCCTCTCCTGATTGTAGTATCTTTATTTTCCTTTCCTGGTTTTCTTTTCTTTAATTTCCTCTCATGATTGTCTTTTCTTTAATTTCCTCTCATGATTGTCTTTTCTTTAACTTCCTCTCATTATTGTCTTTTCTTTAATTTCCTCTCATGATTGTCTTTTCTTTAATTTCCTCTCATGATTGTCTTTTCTTTAATGTCTTCTCATGATTGTCTTTTCTTTAATTTCCTCTCATGATTGTTTTTTCTTAATTTCCTATCCTGATTGTATTATCTTTATTTTCCTTTCCTGGTTGTCTTTTCTTTATTTCCTCTCCTGATTGTCTTATCTTTATTTTCCTCTCCTGATTGTATTATCTTTATTTTCCTCTCCTGATTGTATTATCTTTATTTTCCTCTCCTGATTGTCTTTTCTTTATTTCCTCTCCTGATTGTATTATCTTTATTTTCCTCTCCTGATTGTCTTTTCTTTATTTACTCTCCTGATTGTATTATCTTTATTTTCCTCTCCTGATTGTATTATCTTTATTTTCCTCTCCTGATTGTATTATCTTTATTTTCCTTTCCTGGTTGTCTTTTCTTTAATTTCCTCTCACGATTGTCTTTTCTTTAATTTCTTCTCATGATTGTCTTTTCTTTAATTTCCGCTCATGATTGTTTTTTCTTTAATTTCCTCTCATGATTGTCTTTTCTTTAATTTCCTCTCATGAGTGTCTTTTCTTTAATTTCCTCTCATGATTGTCTTTTCTTTAATTTCTTCTCATGATTGTCTTTTCTTTAATTTCCTCTCATGATTGTTTTTTCTTTAATTTCTTCTCATGATTGTCTTTTCTTTAATTTCCTCTCATGAGTGTCTTTTCTTTAATTTCCTCTCATGATTGTCTTTTCTTTCATTTCCTCTCCGACTGTCTTTTCTTCAATTTATTCTCCAGATTATCCGTTTTTCAGGTTCCCCTTCAGATTGTCTTTTCTTAAGTTTCCTCTCGTGAAGCAGTTCTGGATAGCGTGAAATCAATCGTGTCAAACACGTCTCGCTTCCCCGTATTGGTTCGCTCCCAGTCAGGGTCATTATCGATGAAACTGTCAATGGTGTGTGTGATAATGGTGATGCTACTGCTGCGGAATCATGTGATGAAGTTTCTCAATAGTGTTCCCTTTTCTGAATCAGAAGATTGAGATTCACTCTTGGTGAGTTGCTCTACCAGACCTCGAAGCTCTTCATTGCTAAGAATCTCATCGTGAGAATGCAGTAATTCCTCAACATTGCCGTCAATAAAATCGTCAAGTTCAGCTTCACAGACCAGTTCGATGAAATGTTCTATAACTGGTTCTGGATGAAGCATTCTGATTGGCTAAATGAATGTTATCAGTGATGGTTGCACACAGAATTATGAGAGTAGTGACTTGTGTTTGACATCATTGACTCCAATGGGTTATTTTATTTTATTTTTATTTTTTATCTCAAGTACAGATTTAATTGAAATTTGCAAGAACGCTATAACGAAACGGCGCTAAACGATGTGTCACTAACGGAGACACTACTGTATTGTGCGTTATTGCTAAGCTGCTTATTATTTGCTGACACACATATAACATACAATTAGCCCTGGATTTGCGCCGGTCCTATTTGCGCCTATTCAAAATCACGCCGATTTTTAAATCCAAAGTATAAGAAAAAAATCTATTGCAAATATTAAGAGAAAATGTAAAATCAATTTATTAAACTACTATGAAGTATAATTATTATTAAAAGTATTTATTAAATTATAATTGCATATTATTAATATTTTTTTTCTAAAAGAAGGTATTGATCGATGTCATGTATGAAGACGACGTAAAAGAGTTGTTATGTTAGAAAGCCTCCTCACCAAGAGCTGACGGTCAGTAACAGTGGATCAAAGTCGTCAAGTTAGAAAGCCATAGAGAGCCTCTTTCCAATGAAGAATTAGAAGAACTGGCCGCACAACTACACGAACAAAAAGACGTGGAGGAAGAGGTTAAAGAGCTATAAGTGACGTTAAGACAAGCGAGCTGGAGCGGATTCTTTCAGACACCGGAAAAATTCACGAACTCTGCAAGATTGATCACTTATGGAGGCGTAGTGCTACAGCAAAAATGAACTTTTTAGCATTCATGAGCTCTTATTTAGAGATTCTGAAAGAAAGCAACAGGATATCATGACAGTCAACACGGTATGCTTTCTTTAATACAAAACAAGAAAAAGTGATGATCCTCAACATGGGACTAAATCCACTGTATTTTGCCAATGTTGGTTGTAAGTGTACGAACTATTTCTTATTTAATTTGCTTTACTTTATTTTATATTATGTGAATTAGTTTATTTTATTGTCTTCATTTTAGAGCTTTAAATATAACACATTACTCGCTAATTTTTGGATGCCTAGAACGCAAATCACTTACTTACATTATAAAATTTATACAATTTACGCCGATTCCAATTGCTCCAGTTCGTCCTGGAATGCAACCTTGGCGTTAATCGAGGGCTACATATATATGGTGACAGATTTATAAAATGAAGTACTACTATTTTGTAATACAGTAGAACTCCATTTATCCGAACCCCAATTATCCGAACATCCAATTATCCGAACACTTTTTCCAGAAAAAAAAAAAATCAGATGCCACAGTCACGTTAGACTAAAATTCTGAATCTTTTGATGCGGCAAACTTCAAATGTGTGCGAACAATTTGTAGAGAATGGGATGGCTAATGGTCGGTCACTTACGTACTTCTTCTTCTTCTTCCTCGTTCGCCCTGAAAAGGACGGTGGTTGCGTTGTGTCTGTTTACGCCTAAGCTGTGATATCTGCACCTTTCGGTCGACACATCCGACTTCAGCACGGCATTTTTTTTGGACCGTGTTTGCCTTCCCTCTTCGATCCGTACTCGCTCAGCCAGACAGCACTGCTGCAGACTGTTTCCAGGACCACCACGTGGAGGTGGAGTACGGTCTTGACCAGCTCTGGTTCGCTGGTCCTAATGCAAGCAGTCAAGCTATGGGTCACTGACTGCATTCACTATTGCTGCATCTTTGCTTACGTACAGGAAGTCAGTTAGATCATAAAGTCAGTTAATATCTGGTTTACCAATCCAGTGTACCTGTGCGTTCTAGGTAGAACACTGGCTAAACAAACAGTTCAACTTAAAATAATTGTGTCTGCTACTACAGCAGAATAATTTTGGTGTACAAGTATTTCTCTGTGCGATATGGCATCTTCCAGTAGGTCTAAAGCATATAAAAGGAACCGCAATGTTTTGTCAATTGAAACGAAAACAGAAATTATCAAGAGACTAGGACAAGGTGAAACTGTGTCTTCACTTCCGAGGATTTTCAATGTTGGGAAAGCTACCGTCTCTGACATCAAAAGTAACAAGGATAAAATTATGAGTTTTGCATCGAAATTTGATAGTGAAAATGGGTCGAAGAAACGTAAAACCATGAGAAATGCGAAAGATCTGAAATTGGAAGAGGCTTTGTATATATGGTTTGTGCAAAGAAGAAGCAAAGGGGAACCTATCTCTGGTTCTCTGTTGTGTGAAAAGGCACTTCAGTTCAACAATCAACTTGACGGTCCTCCTGACTTTAAGGCTAGCCAGGGATGGTTAAGAAAACTTTAAATCTCGTCATGGCATACGAGAATTGGAGATTCAAGGGGAATCTTTATCTAGCGATTCAACTGCCGCTAAAAATTTTAAAAAAAACATTCTTGGCTTTTTTGGAAGAAGAAGGTTATTCACTCGATGATGTGTATAATGCCGATGAGACTGGCTTATACTGGAAATCATTGCCTCAAAAATCACTTGCATCTCAGCGCGAAGCAGCTGCCCCTGGGTTTAAAAAGTGCAAAGAGAGAGTAACAATTTTGGTAGCCACGAATGCCAGTGGAAGTCATCGTTTACCGGTGCTAATGATCGGCAAAGCCAAAAATCCACGTTGTTTAAAGAATGTGACATGTCTCCCATTGTGTTACAAAGCACAGAAGAGTGCTTGGATGAATAGTGAAATATTTCTTGATTGGTATACAAATCAGTTCATCCCAAATGTGAAGAGGTTGAGAGAACAAGAAAAGAAAACTGGAAAAGTAATTCTTCTACTGGACAATGCACCATCTCATCCAGAGACGGATACATTGAATGCAGTTGATGCAAATTTTAAAGTAATTTTTCTGCCTCCCAATGTAACAGCACTGATTCAACCAATGGATCAGGGTGTTATAGCAAAGCTTAAAAAGATGTACAAGAAGGAAGTCCTGCGTCGTTTATTGTTGGCTGAAGATGAAGAAAGTGTGGTGGCGTTTTCTAAAAAGCTTAATCTCAAAGACTGCTGCTATATGTTAGCTGATGCTTGGACCACCCTGTCACAAGATAATCTCAACAAGGCTTGGAGTAGATTGCTTGTGTAAAAAGGAGGAAATGAAACTACTGCAGTGGACACAAATGATGATTGTATAAATGAAGTTGTGGAACTGTTTCAAGCAATGCCCGGATTTTCGGACTGTGACAAAGATGATGCACACATGTGGCTAGAAGATGATAATGATTCTGGTTTTCAGTTTTTGAATGACGAAGAAATTTTGTCTTTTGTGCAAGAAGAAAACCAAATACATGTAGTGACCGATGATGAAGACTCCTCAGAAGTACATGATGTACTTGTAGATTATGAAGAAAAACCAAAACGTCGACCAAGTCCTGAAGAGGCCTTTATAGCACTAGAAACAGCGATGGCTTGGTACGAGCAAGATGATGACAGCTGTTCTACACAGCTTCTGCTGTTGAAGAGAATGCGGGACTTAGCAGCCAAAAGGAGACTATCCAGTTTGGTGCAAAAGAGGATTCCTCATTATTTTAAATAGTGGGCTACATCTGTGCAAGTACATGTATACGTAAGTTGCGCCTGGTTTTGAATCGTTTGTAATGTTATTTTGATGGAAAGTATATGTATGTTCCTATGCATGTATACAGCTTACCAGGTCTGGATTGGTGGAACAGATATCTTGAGTGAAGGTAAATGGGAATGGATCAGTACGGGAGCCAGTCTTGGATTTACAGACTGGGCTACAGGTCAACCTGATGAGTATGGAAGTGGTAAGATGAACTCATGTGACACCGCGAGGCAAAATCAACCTTATGTTGATGTTTTGATATACTCGTGTGATGATAAATATTGCAAGAACTTCGTGTTTGTTAAAATCTAAAGGAAACCTTTCAAATGATAGAAAGTTAAAATCTACTTACAGATAGTTTGTCTAGAATGATAAGATCATGTTAAATTATGACGAACAAATTGATTGATTGATTGATTGACTGGTTGGTTGGGTGATTGGTTGGTGGATTGGTTAAATGATTGGTTGACTGATTGATTGGTTGACTGATTGACTGAGTCAATCACCTGATTGACTGACTGATTTATTTATTTATACGGAACGTCCAACTTATATCACAAAAGGTGAAGATTGTCTCCAGTATTTTGACGCGCCAAGCTACAAGTGGAATGATGCCTCCTGTGATGTGTCAGAAAACTTCGTCTGTGAAGCCAAGTAAGTAACAATTATCACGTGCCTCACCTATCAACATACGTTCACGAAGTATAATGATCTGGTCACGGACATGATGGGTTCACAGCAAAAGTCACAGCTTTAGAGGTAGGCGTAAAAGATCTAATGGCTTCCTCGGTATATAATCTACTGAAACTACTGAGTCTGAAAGGACAGTCAAGTAAGAGGGTACTTAAGATTGTCAGTGAAACGGCTGAAAGAGCATCGTGTTGGCTGTGCAGCAGAAGCAAAGGCCTATGAAATTCATGACAATAACTTATACACCATATTATGGCTACTTTCACAGTTGCCTCAAGCTGGCGGCATGGATAAAACCAGGAGTGAAGTTGAAAGTTGTAATCAAGGTGGAGTGGGTTCAGATCTCAGCACAAGTTGGGAAAAAGACAACTGGAGGCTGACAATTGAGAGTCATGACCCAAGTGGATCCACCACCCCCCACCCCCGAGTGAAAAGGAGATAAAAGGGCCAACACTTGTCCGACAGGGGGGAGGAACCATTTCTGATGATCACATTAAATCATGTTTGTAAAGAGTTTCCTGACATATCCGTTATGATTCCATACTTCCTACCACGCTGCTATTCGCTCTTTTTTTTTTTTTTTTTTTAGCTACTTGCGAATGCTACAAGTTTACCAGTGAGTCTGTTTTTTGGAATCTCCAGGGGAAGAGAACGAACGAACGAATGAACTTTACTTTCAAAGGGTTGAGAATCGGACTCGCAGGCACGTCTACCATTCTGCCCTTCCATTCTCTCATCTCTTATACTTAATTCGCTTATTCTCACAAACATTTTACAAATTAATTTCGAGTAATGGAACGATGTGAATGTAAAATAACAGCATATTCATTTTCACAATATCAAATTTTATTGTGAAAAAAAAAAAATGTTGAAACGTATAAAAGTCATCTATGAAACTTTCATACGATATTATATATTTACTTGAATACATAATCACAATCGGGTGCGGGTGTGGGAGGGGGAGGGGAGGGGCATGTAATCAGCACTTATAAAGTATTAAAAAAGTCTACAGTTGTATATATTGGGACTGAGCGTGTTTTCTGAGACGTAGAAAAATACCAAGGAACACATGGAGAAGAGTACTGGAGACAGACATAAAGGGGATTAAGTAGACTTGGACAGACTTTGAGCAGATGGCACAGGATAGGAAGACTTGGCATAAGTTTGTTGAAGGCCTATGCTTGTTGGGGGACGGGGGTGTCGTGGAATATTCTAATCCACATATATAAATTATCAAGTAAATATAAAGCCTAATAAATACATATAATAAATAAAGGAAGAAGAATGGTAAAGAACAGTGCTGTCACAATGACTGTACTCGAAATCCCCTTGTTTTCTACTGCGTATGCAAATTGTAACGTTTCACGTTGATATTAAAGGCCTTCTGCAACATACACGCGTTTCCCAAACACACAATAAAATGTGCTGCCTTTCTAAGAAAAACCTTGAAATATGCAAGTTGACCTAAATTTTAAATTCCATTCATGTCTTTTTCTACACTATGTTACCAAGATCAAAAGACAGATGGACAAAAGGATAGCGAGAAGGGAGAGGCAGAAAGCCGAACACTAAACACGCTTCGCGCGATACACAAATGCTGCCATCACGCGTGTAAGACTACATGCACTAACTTTTTTTCAGACGGACAGTGATAAAATACATTACCCATCCCAGAGTTAGGTTTATAAATCCTGAAAAACTCTTATTAGAAAAGATAACATTAGATGGGTTTACGGTTGAAAACATAACAGTACCCAGACAGCACATCTTCGAAACAGGAGGTAGAAAATACATATTTTGAACGCAGCCACGTAGCTCTTTTAAATTTGGATATTTGGGTTCCTTAGGGCTTGCTGACAAAGAATATGTAAAACGTTACGCAAATAGTCCAGGAATTAATAAATTATACCCAAAATAAAATAGTGGGGATGCCTGACAGCATGGAATCATTTCTGCTCATAAAATTTTTTTATAACGTGTTTGAAAAAAATCTTACGTTACAGAATTAGCCTACCATGTAAACTCCAAATTGATTGGAGCGCAACAAATGAAAGACTAACCACGATTGGTCGGGCTATAAATACTATCTTTCGTTGTTAGGGGAGACGTGAAAAGGTAACATTTTTTCAAACACTTGTCGAAACGTGGCCTCATTGGCTAGACTCGCTGATATACTCACTTAGGAGCGTTAGTTCGAGACCACTAGTGCAAATAATCTTGATAAAGCAACAGTGCGTTGAAGCCAGCTCATATTTGTGTTAAATAAAAGCCTGGAACATAAGCAGATGGGAATTTGTGCCAGTAATTGTGCCAGAATTCATTGCTAATCAACGTATCTGTGTTTATTTCCATGAAATTGTGGTAAGCTTGAACCATTCAGTATCTTTTAATGAAAATTGAATGTAAATTGTTAATTTATGCCTGTATATATATGTGTAGTTCAGTGGCAAACAGGAGATAAAGCCTATAATGCTCCAGCCTGAACAGAGGGTGTCGGAGGGAAGTAAAACGGCATGGAATGGCCAAATAGTACACTGACACCTGGATGATTGATTAGACAGAAATAATGCTGGAAGTGCAGAGGCGTAGTGACCATTAAGGAGGTAAATACTGGTATAAAGTATTTCAGATGAAGCTGACAGTTGGCCTAACGCTCTGAACTCAATGTTTGTGTTGTATTGTGCTCAGTGTAGAACTAGAGTATCAATTAGTTATGAAGTAGAAGGTACATCCTTCTTGTTTTCAGGGACCGTGGTCTTGATGGTACTGAGCAGCACCTGGTCAGAGCTTTGCTGAATCCAGAGTCGGACAGCATACTCCTTGGTCTTTTTAGCTATCAGTGAGGTGTCTCCAGAGCCCAGAGGAGAATTCGAGCAGAGGAGTCCTTTCCTGCCGCCATCACGCAAGATAAGCTGATTTGGCCAGCTGAGCTCAACATTATGTCCCCTCATCTTGAAATGACTTTGTAAAAATAACATTCAGAGGGGAATTTAATTGTCTTAATATCAGGAACTGAGAACATCTCCAATACTAGTCCCAAAAGACAAACTATTGAAGTCATGATGACAAATACCAACAGAGCTTGAACAAAACAAAACCAGTATTACCTCATATTACCACTACACAACTGACACACATAGGATATTTTAATAATATATGTCACTACAATATTCATATTGATAAAGTCTGTACATATACTTGTAATTAAAATTGATTGTGATTCCTGGTTCCTTTGTATTTGAATCAGGACACATATACCTTTATGATAACCATGAATACATATTGTTATTTGAAAAGTTATCAGTGACTCCTTAAGATATTCTCATAGAGTGTTATATGTATGTGAGTGTCACAGTGTTGTCAAGAGTAGTGGATTAAATTAAATTGTTTATCTGTCTGTTGTTGTGACTTACACTTCATCATACACATACCCTAGACACATAACGTAGTCATCACACTATTCCAGAATAATTCTGACTGAGATATATAGATATGTGGTAGCAAGTAAGGTTATCTATAATACACTACTCTTAATAGATATAGATACCTTCACAGCTGATCTCAGTCAGTACACTAAGTCCCCTATAAATATTTATAACATCCCACTTCACCACATATATTGGGGTCTCGCTCTTGGGATTTTGAATCTTTCCCTATTAAAAATATTGGGGGTAATTCACTTCAGGGAATATAAGAATTAAAAGGTATCCTTGGGTGGAATTAAATAAGGTTGAGCTCACGGTGCCTGTGTTGTCCATTAGATATATTTAGAGATTAAATTGTTGGTTAGACATTGTAGAAATTTACCTGATAGACAATGGCGGACCTGGCCAAGTTTCGATCTGCTGCTGTACAGACTGCAAAAGAGTTAGGATTAGATGGGCAAGTTATGGTTGCCTATGTCACTACGGAATGTGACAAATTTATTGAACGCGAAGAAAGAAGGTTTGAAGCCGAAAGAAAGTTAGAGGCTGAAAGGGAAATTAAGAGGTTACAATTTGAAGCTGAGGCTGAGACTAAGAGGTTGCAGATTGAGGCTGAGGCTAAGAAATTGGAAGCAGAAAGAGAAGACAAAAGATTAGCTGCAGAAAGAGAAGCCGAGGAAAGAAGACAGGCTGCAGAAAGGGAAGAGAAGAAATTAGCTGCAGAAAGGGAAGAGAAGAGATTAGCTGCAGAGAGGGAAGCAGAAGATAAAAGATTACAAAGGGAACATGAGTTACGACTAAGGGAGTTTGAGTTTCAAGGCCATGCTCCTGAAAATGGTGCCAGTCCCTTTGCCTCTGATGCTACGGTTACTCAGGGAGCCTCAACCTCAGCTATGAATTTTCATTTAGATCATTTTGTTGAGAAAGACGATGATATTGAGAGCTATATAAATAGATATGAGCTATTAGCTACCACGTATGGGTTAGAGAGAGAAAGGTGGAGCTTAAAGTTATCTCAGGGACTTCGTGGGGCAGCTTATGAAGTTTTTGCAAAAATGAGCAGAGGTGATCAGGAAAATTATGATATGCTAAAGCAGGCTCTTTTGTTAAGATATGAAAAGAATGCTGAATTTTATAGGAAAAAATTTAGGAATGCTAAACTACTGTCAGGTGAAACCTATCACCAGTTCTCTGCACGAATAGAGACATACTTGGAGAAATGGACTTCTCTGGGGAAAACCCAAGATCTTAAGGAAATGGTCCTTATAGAGCAATTAAGAGAGTCCATGGCTCCAGACCTGAGAAAGTTTCTCATGGAACAAGGTGCAGAGAGGCTGGATGAGTTGCTAAATGTTGCTGAAAGGTATCAAGCAGCTCAAGCAGAGGTAACAGGTAATAAAAAGAAACAAGTGGATAACTTTAGGGCACCACAGAACTTTAATAAATTTGATCCTAAGGATCAAAAATAAAGGTAAGCACCAATTTGATAGGCCACGGTATGAAAATAAAAATAAATTCCCACAATTCGATGAAAGGAAATATGATGAAAGAAAATCTTTCAACCAAGGAAAAAGGTGGTGTAAGAATTGTCAGATGGACAATCATGACACTGACCGTTGCAGAAGGAAACCTGTGTATATGGCAACCCTTCAGGTCAGGTCGACCTCAAGACAGGAGGAGGATATTATGTTGGATACCACTCCAGAAGAGATGAGGAAGGCACAGGCTGGGGATAAAACACTCAAGCCTTGTTTCAGAAAATTGTCAACTTGTCATACAACTCCAGGCAAGGGAGATTTTTACATGAAAAACAAGTTGATGTATAGGAAGACTGGAGCTAGATCCAAAGGTCAAGGACAGCTGGTACTTCCTAAAAGATATAGGGCAGACTTAATAAGGAGCCTACATGTGAAACCAGATGGGGACCATGAGAAGATAGGTACCATCATTCAAAAGGTGGCTCACAATTATTATTGGCCCAAAGCAAGATGGGACATTGAGAATTTTGTAGAAAGGTGTAGCATAGCACATGAGGGAACACCCACAAGTGGGAACATGGATCAGGACCTGGACACGCCCCGGGGCAAAATTAGGCCTGATAATAAAAAGAAAAATAGATTTGATAAAGTGGACCAAATGGAATGGGAAGCCCCTTTTCACGGACAAGCTTCACTTAACTGTTTTACAATGGCCACTATGCGGAGAGTGCAAAAAAGATGTCTTACCCCAGGATAAGCCGACAATCCCTCAATCGGACTTAAACAAACTGGAGGAAGAGGATGTAGAGAGGAAATCTCTCATCAAGAATTTTAAGTGGGGAGACAGCCCCAAAAGAAAAATTGGTAGCGGTCGTTTTGTGAATGATAATTCTGGGAGGAAAAATCATCACTATAAAGCTTCGAGTGGAAGAGACCATACCGGTGCATGGACAAATAGGTCCACACAATTAAAGGTCCATATGTAGCTATGTTAAGAACGTGGACTGATGAAAAGGCAGAGGAAAACATTACATCTTCATACCAATATGTGAATGAGCTGACCACTCGGTTAAAAACTGGCTGGAAACTTGCCAATGAAAATTTGAAACAAGCCAGGAAGAAACATGCTGCCTATTATAACAGGAAGGCGAAAGACAGAAATTTGGCTGTGGGAGAGAAAGTACTGCTTCTTTTGCCTGGGAGTCAGAATAAGTTACAAATTGGATGGCAGGGTCCATATACAGTTCTAGAGAAGGTGTCTAGAACAAATTATAAGATAGATAAGAAGGGGAAAGAAAAAATCTATCATGTGAATCTCCTGAAGAAATATTTGGAAAGAGAACATCAGGAAGAGACACACTTGTTGACCTTGTCCATCGCCATGGAGATGAAAAAGGAACCACTTTCATCATTTGAATATCCATTACACCCCTGTGAGACAGCAGCACAGGTGAAAATCAGTACACATTTAACGAAAACTCAGAAAGAGAGAGTGCAACAGGTTCTAAATAATCATGCAGAGGTGTTAACAGACCGACCAGGGCATACAAACCTATTGGAATATGATATGAAACTAATAGACTCCACACCTGTCTGTATGAAACCATATTCGATTCCGTTTGCTAAGGAGAAAGCTTTGAAGGAAGAGATAGACTATCTGTTGAAGGAAGGAATTATTTCGCACAGTGAGTCTTCGTATATTTCCGGTGTTGTACTCTTAAGGAAGCCCTCTGGAGAACATAGACTCTGTATAGATTACAGGAGACTGAATGCTATTACAGAAGGACAGGTGGATCCATTGCCGGATACAAATCAGCTGTTTGCCAGACTAAATAAAGCTAAATATTTCTCAAAAGTGGATCTGAGTAAAGGATACTATCAGATTCCAGTAAAGCCTGAGGTTAGACCATACCTAGCTTTTAGTACCTCAGAAGGACACTATGAGTTTAATAGATTGCCATTTGGATTGAAGAATGCGCCTAGTGTCTTCTCTAGAATGATGAGAAAATTATTGGATCCTCTGAATAATCCCTGTATAACAAATTTTATGGATGATATCCTTATAGCAACAGAAACATTTGAGGAACACATTGACTCTCTGAACATGCTGTTTGATCGACTTAGGGAGGCAAATTTAACAGCCCGACCAACCAAATGTTGCGTTGGATGTAAAGAATTGGAATTTTTGGGACACACAGTTTATCAGGGAAACATGACCCCTGACCCAAAGAATTTAGAGAAACTACAGAAAGCCCCGAGACCACAAACCAAGAAGGACGTGAGATCCTTTGTCTCATTATGTGGTTTCTACCAGAAGTATATCAAAAACTTTAATTCCATATGTGCACCGTTAACTGAATTGACACGTAAAGGACATCCAGATCGCATTACATGGACACCACAATGTGAAATGACTTACCAAGAATTGAAGGAAAAGCTCACAAGTAAACCCATTTTGAAATTACCTGACTTAAGTCAAGAATTCATAGTAAGGACGGATGCAAGTAATATTGGGTTAGGTGCAACTCTACTACAGAAATCAGATGCATTGGATGGGGAATTAAGCCCAGTGGCATATGCTAGCAGAAAATTGAATAAAGCCGAAATCAATTACTCAACTAGCGAAAAAGGAATGTCTTGCAGTAATATGGGCGATAAAGAAATTCAATATTTATCTATATGGGAAGGCATTTAAGTTGCAAACAGACCACAAACCTTTATCGTTTCTAGCACAGGCTAAGCATGAGAACTCTAGGTTACTCCGATGGTCTTTACTTCTGGCTCCATATAATTTTAGCATTGAGTATATATCTGGAAAAACCAATTTGGGAGCGGATTTTTTAAGCCGCCATCCGTGTGATGAGAATCACCGTAAACCCCAGAAATAATAATAAATTTCTCTATGTGAATATAGAATAAAGGACTGACATATAATGTCTGTTTTAAGAGGGGAGGTGTCGTGGAATATTCTAATCCACATATATAAATTATCAAGTAAATATAAAGCCTAATAAATACATATAATAAATAAAGGAAGAAGAATGGTAAAGAACAGTGCTGTCACAATGACTGTACTCGAAATCCCCTTGTTTTCTACTGCGTATGCAAATTGTAACGTTTCACGTTGATATTAAAGGCCTTCTGCAACATACACGCGTTTCCCAAACACACAATAAAATGTGCTGCCTTTCTAAGAAAAACCTTGAAATATGCAAGTTGACCTAAATTTTAAATTCCATTCATGTCTTTTTCTACACTATGTTACCAAGATCAAAAGACAGATGGACAAAAGGATAGCGAGAAGGGAGAGGCAGAAAGCCGAACACTAAACACGCTTCGCGCGATACACAAATGCTGCCATCACGCGTGTAAGACTACATGCACTAACTTTTTTTTCAGACGGACAGTGATAAAATACATTACCCATCCCAGAGTTAGGTTTATAAATCCTGAAAAACTCTTATTAGAAAAGTTAACATTAGATGGGTTTACGGTTGAAAACATAACAGTACCCAGACAGCACATCTTCGAAACAGGAGGTAGCAAATACATATTTTGAACGCAGCCACGTAGCTCTTTTAAATTTGGATATTTGGGTTCCTTAGGGCTTGCTGACAAAGAATATGTAAAACGTTACGCAAATAGTCCAGGAATTAATAAATTATAACCAAAATAAAATAGTGGGGATGCCTGACAGCATGGAATCATTTCTGCTCATAAAATTTTTTTATAACGTGTTTGAAAAAAATCTTACGTTACAGAATTAGCCTACCATGTAAACTCCAAATTGATTGGAGCGCAACAAATGAAAGACTAACCACGATTGGTCGGGCTATAAATACTATCTTTCGTTGTTAGGGGAGACGTGAAAAGGTAAAATTTTTTCAAACACTTGTCGAAACGTGGCCTCATTGGCTAGACTCGCTGATATACTCACTTAGGAGCGTTAGTTCGAGACCACTAGTGCAAATAATCTTGATAAAGCAACAGTGCGTTGAAGCCAGCTCATATTTGTGTTAAATAAAAGCCTGGAACATAAGCAGATGGGAATTTGTGCCAGTAATTGTGCCAGAATTCATTGCTAATCAACGTATCTGTGTTTATTTCCATGAAATTGTGGTAAGCTTGAACCATTCAGTATCTTTTAATGAAAATTGAATGTAAATTGTTAATTTATGCCTGTATATATATGTGTAGTTCAGTGGCAAACAGGAGATAAAGCCTATAATGCTCCAGCCTGAACAGAGGGTGTCGGAGGGAAGTAAAACGGCATGGAATGGCCAAATAGTACACTGACACCTGGATGATTGATTAGACAGAAATAATGCTGGAAGTGCAGAGGCGTGGTAACCATTAAGGAGGTAAATACTGGTATAAAGTATTTCAGATGAAGCTGACAGTTGGCCTAACGCTCTGAACTCAATGTTTGTGTTGTATTGTGCTCAGTGTAGAACTAGAGTATCAATTAGTTATGAAGTAGAAGGTACATCCTTCTTGTTACAGGGACCGTGGTCTTGATGGTACTGAGCAGCACCTGGTCAGAGCTTTGCTGAATCCAGAGTCGGACAGCATACTCCTTGGTCTTTTTAGCTATCAGTGAGGTGTCTCCAGAGCCCAGGGGAGAATTCGAGCAGAGGAGTCCTTTCCTGCCGCCATCACGCAAGATAAGCTGATTTGGCCAGCTGAGCTCAACATTATGTCCCCTCATCTTGAAATGACTTTGTAAAAATAACATTCAGAGGGGAATTTAATTGTCTTAATATCAGGAAAAATTAAATTGTTTATCTGTCTGTTGTTTGTGACTTACACTTCATCATACACATACCCTAGACACATAACGTAGTCATCACACTATTCCAGAATAATTCTGACTGAGATATATAGATATGTGGTAGCAAGTAAGGTTATCTATAATACACTACTCTTAATAGATATAGATACCTTCACAGCTGATCTCAGTCAGTACACTAAGTCCCCTATAAATATTTATAACATCCCACTTCACCACAGGGGGGAGGGGAGTGAAGGGCGAGGATGGATGAATGCGAGAAGTTAAATAAAGGCGAACTATTTTGTGTATACATCTCCATTTGCAGGTCTGTTAGTAACATCGATTAAAGGTCATGACCTTCACCTGCCAGACCAGCTGCTCCATTAACAGACGGCATGTCGAAATCACTACTAATTTTAAAGCGTGATGTGATCTTGTCAACTTTTGGAGTTATTAAAACTTGTAATCTTTGACACTAACATTTCTTGTAATCTTTGTCATTAAAATGCACTATAATTTTGTCAGTGTAAGTCATAGTAACATCAGACGGCGGAACAAGCAAAGACATCAACAACAGAATGAATACAGCGATAACACGGCTGTTTGCCAGCGATCTTTTAGTTTTCCCTGACCGCGCTATTTATAGCTATCGTGACAGAGGTCACGTGGTCAACTTCCTAATTGGAAAAAAAATGTGGCGGTGTTTACTTTTGATAGGGCTTAATTAATGCTTTTTATGCTACTTTATTATTATAAATACCGGCTTAATTTTGCGTAAAGCTAGACTAGAAATGTTAGAGTAAATTTTAGAACAAGAACAAACATTTTATCACATTTAGAAGAGAAGATATAATAGTCTGAAATAGTGTACAATTTACCTTTTTTTATATTTTGTTATGGTTTGTTTCTAATGCAATTTACACTAAAACGGTCACAACCAACATGCATAACAAATTACAGAAATCAAAAGTAGAAAACCTGCAAAAAATGGATATCATGCAATTTTTGTTTTGGTTTGATGTGTCAAAAATAAATTATTGAAAGTTAAAATTGCAAGTCCAATTTAATTACCTAAAAATAACACACCCAGTTGTCCCCAAAAACATGAGAGAGCTAACAATTATTTCAATCATACATCACGATGGTCATGTAAAAATGAGTATGGTCATGAGTAAAACGAAATGTTCAATTTAATAGATAAATAGGTGTATTTAATAAATACATCTATTAAATGATTTCCACACTCTGTTATATCTGTCACTCTCACGCAACAACTGCCATAATTTGCTCTAGCCCCAAAATTTCGCTCAATTATCATTCACACTTCCTTTTTTTATAGGATGAATCTGTACATTCACAGATGGAGAAATTTGTAACAAATGAGTTTCCATTATAAATTTTAATTGTGAAGTTGTATTTTAATACCGCAGGCGCGTCTTTCAATTTTGGAAATAGTGGAATGTACAAATTCTCCTCCTTGCTCTCCATGCATGCCCATTCCAAAGCCATGAGTTCTGATCCAGTCTGCGCAATGTTTTTCTAATATGTGCTGTTTAGGAATTGTCTTACTGGGGAATAGCTTTCTGAACAAAGACATATAAGTCTCTATTGATGCTGTTATTGATTCTTTACTAATTGGTATACTGTGTGATAGTTTGTTGTGTACTTTCTCAAATGCTTCTTTCAGTGAGTTGAATTGTTCTTGGGCAATAAAAGCTATGTTAGTTATATCTTGTTTGTCTGTAATTTTCAGTGTTTGTGTAATGAGTGCTCTTGTAAGATCTTTATAAACTTTTTGTGTGAGATATCTGTGGCAGTGATTCCCTATGAATGCTCTGCTATGATAAGCCTGTGGTATGATTTTGTGTTTGGCTAGTACCTTGTCCAAGTGTGAGCAAACTGGACCGGACCTAGCACACAGATCTTGAAACTGAAGTTTGGCCAGCGCATCTTG
Organism: Oreohelix idahoensis; assembly: GCA_024509875.1. Lineage (NCBI taxonomy): Eukaryota > Metazoa > Mollusca > Gastropoda > Stylommatophora > Oreohelicidae > Oreohelix > Oreohelix idahoensis. The sequence continues at coordinate 288,467 of JAMPIV010009022.1, forward strand.
TGCATTTTCAAGTTTAACTTTAAAACTATCTGTCTCCTCCTTATCCTCACAAAGTTCAATACCTGCCTGAAAAAATTCAATTTTAGCTTCTAATTCTTCTGCCTGTTTCTAGTTCTAACCAAATCTCTTCAAGTTCTTAATAGTACTAATGTTTGTGTGTATCTCTTGCGGATTCTTAAATATCTTTGCGTCTATTGTACCGGCTACCTATTCTAGAAGTCTGTGGTGTTTCAAAACAATGCCTAATAAAATATGAAGGTAAGGAGAAGCTATATTTTCAATTTCAATCTCTAACATTGGTTTGTGTAAACAATTATGGTAAAGTGCCACTTGCCTTTTATTCCCTTTCGCATATTTCATATATCTATTGTAATCTCTTATCAACATTGCCAAACTTCTTGGTTTGCAAGTTGTATGCTCTCTGGACAACAGAGGTAAAAAACCATCACCAGATTCTAATGAAGACCCAAACATTCTCAGATCAGAAGTAGAGAATCCCATACATATGATACAAAAAGGAAAATCAGCAGGCATGGATAACATAAACATTGAAATGATAGAGGCTCTGGAGAGCTTTGGTATAGATACAATAACAGATCTATGCAACGATATATACAATACAGGATATATACCACACGACATGAAGACATCAGGTTTTATAACATTGCCGAAAAAACCAAATGCAACAGAATGTTCAGACTTCAGAACTATCAGCCTGATGAGTCATGCAATTAAGATACTGCTCAAAATCATACAGGAAAGAATAAAAAGTAAGGTAGACAGCGAAATCCAAGAAGAGTTTGGTTTTAGGCGGAACAGTGGAACAAGAGAGGCAATATTTTGCCTAAGAATATTAGCAGAAAAATATACAGAGGTCCAAAAAAGTATGTACATGTGCTTCATTGACTATAAGAAGGCTTTTGACAGAGTTCATCAGGAGAAAATAATTGAATGCCTCGAAGACGTAGGTATTGATGTAATAGATATAAGAATACTCAGTAACCTTTATTGGAGCAAACTGCCACAGTAGATATCGAAGAATTATTCATCATACATAGACATAAAAAGAGGTGTCAGACAAGGTTGTGTGCTGTCCCCTGCATATTTAATTTATACACCGAAAAAATTTTCAAACAGATACAGGAAATACCAGGACTGAACATCAGTGGAAGGTCAATAAACAACCTTAGATATGCAGATGATACCGTGTTGTTAGCTGAAAGCGAACAGGAGTTACAAGAACTAGTGAACAAGATATAAACCCACATTAAAGATAAGCGTAAATGGGAAAATCCTGGAACAAGTCAAAAGCTACGTATATCTTGGTCATATAATAACAGAAGATGGCAGATGTTAAACAGAAATCAAGAAGAGAATAGGAATGGCCAAAGCTACATTCAACAACATGAAACATATACTGACATCTAAACAGTTATCTCACAAATTAAAACTGAGAATCATAAAGTGTTATATATATTCTGCATTTCTGTATGGTGCAGAAACATGGACGATGAATAAGCATTTGGAAGAAAGAATTGAGGCTCTTGAAATGTGGATATATAGAAGAATGGGGCGTATCTCATGGAAAGAGATGAAAACAAATAAAGAGTTCCTAGAAAATCTAGGTACGAAAAGAGAACTAATGAGGGAGATCAAGGTTTGGCAGCTAAAATACTTTGGCCACATAAAAAGGCATAACACCTTGCAGAAGACCATAACAGAAGGGAGAGCTGAAGGCAAACGTGCAAGGGGAAGACAGCGCTATAAGTGGGAAGATAACATCAAGAGATGGACAGGAAAGAGTCTATCAGAGTGCACCACCAAGACAAGAGACAGAAGACGTTGGAGATCCATTACAGCCAACCTTCGTTGTGGAGATGGCAACTGATGATGATGATGCTTTCTGTATGTCTTTATTTCCTTGTTTTGCTGGAGACACCACAGACATGGGTATATTCCTTGAGCTCCAGACAAACCAAACATTTTCATCAAAAAGTCATAATCCCCGAATAAGAAAACAACAACTTTTTTACCATCCCACTCTAAATCTTTTAGTGACTCTATCTGAGCTTTCATGCCATTCATAAATATTTCTAAATTATCATATGTATCTCTGACTCTAGCAATTGATAAAAGGATGGTATTAGATTTAGAATTTGGTTTCTCTAAATTTACTACCTGCATTGTAACTTTGAATGAAAGAAGATATACAAACAGTTACTTAGAATTCTTTGGCAGCCGTCGTGTGCACAGGATTGTCTACCAAAGAACACTAATGGAACAGTCCTTATCTCACACACAATAAAAAGCAGACATTCCTATTATAAATACAAGATTAATAAGACTTGAAAGATAGATCAAAGTATTGTGGAAGTAATCTATCTATAGCTTTACATGTTTTCTGATGCTTTTATACGCAGCTAAATGTCATTATAATTGAATGAAAATGCAAAAACAGATGGTGCTTTACAAAAAGTTATTTTTTTACAACGTTATTTAAGATTTGCGAGTATCAGGAATGCGTTTACAGTGATTTAAATGTTATAAAATCTGGTGACAATATGCTTGTTCTTGTAATGCCAAACTCACAAAACTGACTACCACACATTCTCAAGATATGAAACCAAAAAAAAAGTATGTGGAAATAATCTTTAGCTTCCCTTCGAGAAGTCTTTATAATTATAAACTCAAACGAATGGGCCGATTTTTAGATATTAAATGAATAAAAAGATTACTTATTTTATGAATTTCCTCAAATGATGACGCTGTTTTCAAAAGTCTGTAACTCCGTCAAAACTAATTTAAAACAAATAAAAATGCAATCAAAAATAGAACACGGAACAAAGTTATAGTACACAAAAGAATTTTAGCGCTGTGTTTATCCAGAACGAGTGTGTAATGATTTATATTTTACTTATTTTACACACACATCAGCTGATTTTCCCCGCCAAAACCCTCAGTAGTTTTTTACGGTGCATATGAAAATTTTATACCCGGTGTCAGAATTCCAGTCACCGAAACTAAAAGATCGCTCGGGTATAAGGCACAAACAGCCGTGAGAACAGCCTTTGCTGGTCTCAACAACGTTTGGAAGTCTTCCCAGTACAGCACAAAAACCAAATTAAGATTATATGAGAGCTGTGCACTATCTGTGCTTCTCGATGGCCAACCCAACTCCAGCGTCTGCCAGCTATGATGGTGTGCATGTCCTCTTGGTTACTCCGAATAATTAGTTCTTGGTTGGTGATGGTATTCGGCCAAAAGATTCAGTGAATTTTCCTTAGGCACATTGTGTGGAAGGAGGACAGTTACGACATTTCCTTCTCTGTTACTCTCCAGCCTTCCGCACCATAGAGAAGCACAGAAAGTACACAGCTCTCATATAATCTTAATTTGGTGTTTGTGCTGTACTGGGAACACTTCCAAATGTTGTTGAGACCAGCAAAGGCTGTTCTCGCTGTATTCATTCTGTTGTTGATGTCCTTGCTTGTTCCGCCGTCTGATGTTACTATGACTTACACTGACAAAATTATAGTGCATTTTAATGACAAAGATTACAAGAACTGTTAGTGTCAAAGATTAAAAGTTTTAATATCTCCAAAAGTTGACAAGATCACATCACGCTTTAAAATTGCCCTGGGGTTTCCAAACAAAGGACTGCCTTGTAATGCTATCAACATTATAACCTTATGGGACCACGAACGTATATGCGGTCGGACGTTGTCCCAACGGACGTTATGCGGCGCATTACTGTATACGTTTATTTATCATTCTAATTTTTTGTTTTTGCTTGCAGAGCTGTCAGCAATATCGAGTGAGAATGGTAAACTTTCATCACAATGGCAGCACCAGGCACCGACGACCTGCTTACAATTATGACAGTATATAACTTGACAGACGGTCAAAACCTTCGATGTCATTAAAAGCTGTTGAATTGGTTGTATTAAAGTTTACATATTTAAAATGTGGTTGTTGTTTGTGTTGCTGATATTTTTGGTTTACGTACGTTTGTACTTAGATTCAATAGTCAACAGTCGGTCAATCAATACCCTTTAGCTCCACAAGGAGCATAGGCCTTCAGCAAACTTATTCCACGTCTTCCTGCCCTGCACCATCAGCTCTAGGTCTTTCTTTGTCTTCTTCAGCCCCTTCATGTCTGTCTCCAATTCTCCTCTCCGTGTATTCTTTGGTCTCCGTCTACCTTTCTTACCCTGGGGTTTCCAAACAAAGGACTGCCTTGTAATGCTATCAACATGTTCATTCAATGTGTGTCCGATCCATCGCCATCGATGTAATTAGATTACATACACAGATTATAAATCGTACACTTAAGCTATTACCGAAATGGGACCCCAAGATGCAGCAATAGTGAATGCAGTCAGCAACTCATAGCTTGACTGCCTGCGTCAGGACCAGCGAACCAGAGCTGGTCAAGACCGTGCTCCACCTCCACGTGGTGGTCCTGGAAACAGTCTGCAGCAGTGCAGGCTGGCTGAGCGAGCATGGATCGAAATGGGAAGGCAAACCCGGTCCTTAAAAAATGCCGTGCAGAAGTCGGATGTGTCGACCGAAAGGTGCAGATATCACAGCTACGGCGTAAACAGACACAACGCAACCACCGTCCTTTTCAGGACGAACGAGGAAGAAGAAGAAGAATTACCGAAATGAATGTAAAATGCAAAATGTAAAAAGCACAATTTTCAATAGACAAGACAAACAACTTTTGTTGGTGTCTTTTACTATCGTTCTCATAATCTAGCACTGTGCACATCTAATGATAACTTATTAACTGTTTTTTTTTTTCTATCAGTTTATTAGCAATTTTTTTTTTGCGACATATACCATTATGAATGAGCTAAGAAATCCTTCTCTATGTTAGGTCAGATATTCTATATGTTTCCTAACTGCATCTATTTGGCTGACTTTTATAATAATCACTTCTGGAATGTTACCAGTAATCTCTGAAAAAATGTGTTCTCTTCTATGGTGGTTGCGTGTTGTTAATCGCTCTGAAATACAATATAAAGATATACCCAACTACATAATGGATCCATAGAAATATTAATACACACTGGCTACAAGGCATTTGAGAGATTCCTTACTTCGCCGTTTAGATCGTCATGGTGTTTAGGCCATCAACAAACGTATGCCAAGTCCTCCTGTACCATGGCCTTCAGCTCAATGTCTTTCCATGTCTTTCGCACTCATCACTTGTCTGTCATCAATTCTCTTATCCAAGCGTTATTAGGTCTCCTTCTACATTTCTTGCCCTGTGGATTAAAAAAAAGACTGCCTTGTAATATTATCAAAAGGTTTCTTCAGTGTGTGTCCTATCCATCGCCAGCGTCTTCTTCTCATCTCTTGTTCCACTGGTGCATGTCTGGTTCGTGTCATCAGTTCCACAATAATGATCATGTGTGACAGAGTAAACTCGAACGTCACATTTATCTGTGCTCGTTTTGTGCTCTTCGCTTTAATTTTTCCCACTTCTGGCAGTATTTGATATTTTGGATTCATTGTTTACACTCCCTTCCCTCAATTCCTGTTGTGTAGGGACTTCAGCTACCATCTTTTGCTGATTAGGGTAATCAATCCCTATCGTTTTAACCCATATTGACACCTGGGATCGGTAGAGAGAAGTGTGGTTTACTAATATGTAACACATTTTCCTGTTAGACCTTGCATGGGTGCGGCCGATTAATAAGTAAAGAACCTTGGGATGACCACAGTCGATTATATTATTGCTAGAAATGTCTCTGTCGGACGAAGTTGTTGTCAAAGTTTGCTGGGCCAGGTGAATGATGTAATCATTTCGGACAGTCTTGTCAGGAAGGTAATTATACATGTGGAAAGAGATTACCTGTGTCGTGAGTGTAAACAGGAACAATAATGACGAAAGCTGGCATACCATATATGGTGACTGTAAACAACACATTTATTTGTGCGTTTGTTACGCAGAAATTTTTTCGTGAGAGAAATGGAAATATACGCATCTTGCATGCTATTGGCTTGGCATTTGAAGTGAAAAATTCAACATTTCTGATTAGAGCCTTGTCATATGGTAGCAGTCTTGATGTGGGTAGAACGTTGCTTTATAATTTAGCGCCTTGTAAGTCTACCGCACTGTGAAATTCAACACGTCAAGAAGACATACAGACAAGCCAGGGTAAGGAATAGGATCAACATTCCACTTTAAAGGAGCAGACAACGTGTTTGAGCATCTCGTGGACTTGTATCCCATGAAAATCTACCTTCATTAATACGGAACGCCTGGAATCCTAGGAACCTGAACACTAAATCATAATGGGAGTTTGTTTGCAAACTAATATCCATGACCACGTGTAAGCGGCATCTTAATCAAGTTGACTTAAATGTTTCTCTGAGCCAGACGTCGGTCTGTATTCCCAAAGAAATTAGGGTCGGTGGTAGCAATTGGTGGTGCTATCTGTGGAAAAAGTGAGTGGTATAAGTGACCTGCAGTCAAAGTTAGACACCTACAGCAGATAGGTTTAATAAACGCTGGACCATCTTCACAATTATCCCACGATACTACAAGGAACGTGTTGCGACCATCAGACTTGACCAGTGACGATGTGAACGATTGTACACGAGATACCCTCATTGTGACAATGAGATACATTCTTGGAGTGCTGTCGATTAAATCCAGATATGCGATGGCCCAAGCAAAAGCCTACATGCGAGTATCCGCAGACAAAAGGCACCTTCTGCATGGTAACATAGCTGGCAGTAAGGGAGCAAGAATAAAGAGAGGGATGTCATGGATGGCACAGGCAGAGACAATGATCAAGCCGGTGGCCACAGTTGACAATATATTCAAGGGAGAAGAATGGAGTATGTCAGATGAGAACTGGATTAACTACCAGCAGGTCCTCATCAGCCTTGGCAGAGAATGTGGAAATTGGGGGAATAGAAAAGCAGAACTGGACATTAATTAACTGATACATGATCTTTCCTGGGATGATGATGCCATTGTGTATACAGATGGGTCTGTCATCCGCGGTGAGAAATCTGGTTGGGGCTTCTCTGCTCGGGTACATGGCAGAATCGTTGCCGAACATAGCGGAGCTTACAAGATAACACGTTCCAGCGTGAGAATGGAGGTCGAGGCTGTTACTGCAGCCTTTAGGTGGATAACTGAAACTTCATTAACAAAGGCTATCATTGTGTCAGACTCTCAGTCTATGCTTTGGAAGGCTCGAAGTGGTTGGTTGCGGCATGAATGGAAAACATTCATAGAAGCTTCCAGTCTACAAGAGCTGGTGTGGATATACTGTCCTGGTCATGCTGGGGTATGCGGTAATGAGAGAGCTGACAGACTAGTATCAAGAGCACCCACAGTGGGGACACTAGATATGGACAAGGGAGATGTACTGAGAACAATTAATGATCGCCTGTTAGAGAAAGACACTGCAATAGATGAATCATCAAGGTTAAGACTGTTGGAATTTGGCATCAAACATAAGGCTAGCAGAGATGGACATGTGAGAGGATGCATCCGTCGTGTTTACAACCAGCGAGCTACAGGAACAGTTTGCATTCACACTCTTCGACATATGCTGATGGAGACTGAGTACCTATGGGTTTGCCCAGAGTGCAATGATGTCAATTATTTATAACATATCTTCCAAGAGTAATTTTGAGCGAAAGGTAGACAGCTTTGAAGACCCTCAGTAGATACTCTGAATTTTCGGCCACTGTTGGACCATCACTGCAGAGCAAAGTGAATAAATCCCGTGATATCTTGTTATACCATTTTAATCGTTCTAATCTTCGCAATCACCCACTAATGAACGGCTTTAGCTTTCTTGTTGTTGTTGTTGTCTATGTTCTCCATGTTTCAGAGCCATAAATTAGGACTGACATGACTTTTGAGTTGAAGAAGTTGACTGTTGTGTTGAATTTGATTTATCTTGATCTCCATATATTTCCAAATGAAGTGAAAGCCCCTCTTGCCTTTTGTATTCTTATTTGATATCACTGGTTGTTCAGACATCAGAAACCGCAAGAAATATAGCAAAATTAACGACAGTCGAAGCTACCCAGTGAGTGTTTTTGCCAAGTGTTTATGTGTGCTTAAAATCTGTTTCTACTTGTTTCTTTCTTCTCTTGTTTTTCATAAAGGGGCATAAGGCCACCACTACAGAAGCCTCCATATAGGAAGCGTATCAATGCACTTAAATGCTGTTACAGTGGTGGTTTGGTTCACATGACGGAGTTGCCAGCTGTGACGTATAATGGAAAGAGAATCTACAGTAATCTGACAGGCTTGTAACCTCGTAGAGTTCTATGATTTGCTAGCAAAACCATGCATTTACAGTCTGTGTTTACTCACTTTTTAGTCCTACCTCTTTTTATGTGAACACGAGCTAACGAAGTTGTTTACAAGATTATGTCAGAGCTGTGTGCTTTCTGTGCTTCTCTATGGTGCGGAATGCTGGAGAGTTACAGAGATGGAAATGTAGAAATTGTCCTCTTTTCACACAACATGCCTAAGAAAAATTCACCGAATCTTTTGGCCGAATACCATCATCAACCAAGATCTGCTTACTCGGAGCAAGCAAGAGGACATGCACACCATCATAGCTGGCAGACGCTGGAGCTGGGTTGGCCATGTCCTCAGAAGAGACCCCGATGCCATCACAAGAACAGCTATGCTTTGGACCCTGAAGGAAAACGAAAGAGAGGCCGACCAAAAACAAAATGGCGGAGGACTGTGGAAGCTGAGATGCAAAGAATGAACCAGAGTTGGGGCACTGTGCGAAGGATGGCCACCGACCGAGCAAAGTGGAATCAATTTGTTGTTGCCCTACAAGACGCCACTAGGCGTGATGGCCACTGACTGCTTTGACGGTCGGCGGCTAAGGATCAAAGAAGAAAGAAGATGTTGTTTTAATAAATTCATAGTTGCATTAATTATTACAGAGCGAAAGGCACACGTGTGAATCCTGATTTTAATATGTATAGTTTTATCTACATCTGAAGAGCCAATAATAATAATAATAAGAGGAATTTCGCTGAATTAAATCAGCTGGGGTATTTGAACGAGCTAATTAGAAGATAATCCACCTCCACAAAAGGTGGCGGGTCAGTTAAAGTTAACGTGCCCAGACTCATTCAACATTGTTCTTTACTTCTGAAATATGTTGTGGATACTCCCTCAAGGTAGAAGCCAAGACTTTATAACCTTTTAGGTCTGTCGACGTTCTGTTACGCTAACTTAGTCCCTCACTATACGCTTCAAGAACGAAAAAGTGAATGTAAGTAAGTAAGTAGTGTGGGTCGGAGTCGTTCTAGGGTATGGCGTTCGCCTCTAATTCAAAAGGTACTGGGTTCACTCCCAGTACTAGAAATATATTTGATGGCATTTTTTTCACAACCAGTGGTTCCTAATGATGTCGTTCCCCCCCCCCCTCTTCCCCCCCTCCCCCCCTTCCCCCGGGGCCGATCTCTTGGGTAGTGAGATTGGATGCTTAGCCTTCTCGGATACAAGCGGAAAAATTGGAGGTCCCGTGTGCAAGTTGGAAATCGTAAAGAGTAGGCCATGAGGCCGCTGCCCTAGGTATTAAAAAAAAAATTAGGAAACCTAACCACCACAATAATATTTATAGAATGTGTGATTCCTGTATACACACACACTGGGATCCTCGCCGGTGCTACGGAGTTTGTGCGCTGTGCTGAGATCCTCCTTTTGTGATCTGAGGGAGGACATCAGAGCACTGATGGAGTTGTCCGTGTGCAATGATGATAGTCCTTAAGAGCAAACCAAGTATTACGCACCAAAAGTTACTCTTTCTGAACAAAGTAAGCATTTAATTAATATACGGGTATTTATGACGCTATAATCTTCAAAAACAGTATGTAGAGCACAGTACAAGCCATGGCGTAAGAACTTTAAATAAGATTAATCAGAGTTTAAAAAAGCTATAGATACTTATTTAGCTTTATGACAGATAATGCGGAGTTATTTACGTCTGTGGTCATGACATGAAAGTTGAACAATGTGTTATTGTATTATTATGTATGTTTTTATGTCTCCGTCGGTATCTTTTCATATTGTGCTTCCATTTTACTATTGTGTGAGTACACATAAAATTCTTCATCACCGGTAAGCCACTCACGACTGTTGTTTTTCTGTTGTCTAGTGTTCTACTTCTTTATTATTCACAAGTGCCTGAAAACATACCTTTATGTGTGTGTAATATTTATTTATTGTGTGAGTAGTTTTGCTTTGTTTATTGTTTGGCTTTATTGTGTTCTCGATGCGAAACAAGAATACTCAGGATATATATTCTGCATAGTAAGATTCTAATATTCTAAACAGGTTTGCTCCTAATTGTAGTTTGACAAATTCCATATTGCTGGGAGCATTTAGTTCCCTAGATGTTTGGCAAGTTCTTGTTAGAGCTTCGAACAGTTTATATACATGCCTTCCTTTTAGATTTTTTTTTATACCAGCCTACTGTCAAGTCTTCTAATATTTTTTTCTTTTTATTAAGCTTTTGATATCTGTTCTGTCCATCCTTTACTCGGTTCTTCATTCGGTTTGTATAAGATCTACGTTTTTTAACTTCCCTATCTGTCATTTCGTCTCCCTCTATACCAACATGTGAAGGTGCCCACGCTTTTAAAACTTGACACCCTCTGATATACGTGGTGTCCTTAAAGTCCAAGTAGCGTCCGAGTGGCAGAGCGCTGGGCTCGCGCGTACAAGGTACCTGGTTCGAAACACAGTGCCGTCATGGTTCACTCTACCCAGTTGTAAATAGGTACCTAACTGCTCTTGAGTCAGGGAAGGAAAAGGCAGCGAGGAAGTGAACTTGTCACCCCACCTCATGATACTTGACCAAGTCTCTAATACTTTACTCCCCTGTGGTAGTATCTGGTAAGGGACTACCGCAAGTCCGTGAGCAAATTTAAACTTTAATAACTTTGGATGTACACGTGATAGAAGCATGCTGTAAAAAGCATTCTTCTTCTTCTTCGATCCTTAACCACCGACCGTCAAAGCAGTCAGTGGCCGTCACGCCTAGTGGCGTCTTGTAGGGCAACAACAAATTGATTCCACCCTGCACGGTCGGTGGCCATCCTTCGCACAGTGCCCCAACTCTGGTTCACCCTTTGCACCCCAGCCTCCACAGCCCCCCGCCAAGTTGTCCCCGGTCGGCCTCTCCTTCGCTTTCCCTCAGGGGTCCAAAGCATAGCCGCTCTTGTGATGGCATCGGGATCTCCCCCGAGGACATGACCAACCCAGCTCCAGCGCCCGCCAGCCACGATGGCGCGCACGTCCTCTCGCCCGCCACAAGCAAGCAGATCCCGGCCGGTGATGGCACTCGGCCAAAAGACTCGGTGAACTTTTCCCAGGCATGCCGTGTGAAAAGAGGACAATTCCGACACCTCCCTCTCTGCGACTCTCCAGCACCCCGCACCACAGAGAAGCACAGAAAGCACGCAACTCTGGCATAATCTTAATTCTGCGCCTGTGCTGCACCGGGAGGACCCCCAGATGCTATCCAGGCCAAAGAAGGCCGCTCTTGCCCTACCCATTCCGATGCCGATGTCCCCGCCTGCCCCACCGTCCGGTGCCACCATGCTTCCCAGGTATGTGAAGGCATCTGTCCGCACCAGCCGCCGACTCCCCACCGACATGGGCCCAGGGCTGCTCACACCGAGCGCCACGACCCCAGACCTCTTTAAATTGACGCTCAAGCCCACCCGCTGGCTAAACCCACTAAGTCCATCTGTTCCTCCCCGGATGTGCCGATGTGAATGCGCCAGCAGCGCAATGTCACCCGCACACTCCAGATCCTCCAACACAGAAAATGCAGTCCATCCCACCCCTCCCGGACCGCCCCCCCGCCGCCCGGCGCACCACCCAGTCCACGACTGTCAAAAATAGAGTGGCCGACAAGGGGCATCCCTGCCGCACTCCCGCCCCCACCCCGAAGGCCAGGCCGCCCCGCCCAACACCACACGCAAAGCCGGCACAGAGGCCTTCCACGATTGACACCACGCAGCCCGGAACTCCACAAGCCCTCAGCACCTTCCATAAACTTTCCCCATGCACGCTGTCAAAAGCGTAAAAAGCATATAAACGCATAATTTATGTTACTGTATGAATGTTATTGTTGTAAATTTTGAGTAAATTTTTTTGTAGATCCTCTGACTGATTGAAAATGGTGACAGTAGAAGGAAAGGTTAACTGTTTCGTGAAAAATCAGACTGAATGATAATAATAATAATAAGAAGAATAATAGCCTCTTCAGTCATAACTAACTATAGGAATGCGCCCCTGAGGTGACATCCCTCGCTGCTTTTTTTTCTTTTCGACGTTATCTCCTCTTCTGCTCACCGGAGAGCTTCTTTTCGCCCAATCTGAGGTGGCGCCGGAGAGAGCATCGCCACTTGGTGTGATGGCAGCTTCATCCTCCCATGTTGCTTGATTTATGTCCAGTCCTTTCTTGTCTCTCTTGCACACATTTTTGAACCTCAGCTGCGGAAGCTAGCCCAACTATTCTTTTGCCATCCGCCAGTTGTCCGTAGAAGATATCTTTCGGGATGTGATCATCTTCCATGCGGCAACCATGGCCAAATACTGAATGATATGTCTCGAAAAAATGGCTGTTTTGTTGAAGCCTATAAATTTGCTGTATTTCGTCAAAATTTGAAAAACTGTTTTTTAAATATCGTTTATAATGTGCTTCTATTGTGTGTACGTCCAATGTTATTAAAGTTTAAACTTGCACAATGGATGGGTTTAAAAAAAAATCGAAAAAAGGTGATTCGTCTTACGAGGACAAAGGACAAAGAAAATAGTCTACGTTACGGCCACAAGGCCTTCGTCAGGAAAGGAAAGAAAGTGAAGGCTAGATAGGACACATAAAAACTAAATAAAATAAAAACTGGGTACTTCCCTGAAGGCAAGAACCGAAATTCTATCAAAATCGCTGTCCTGTTGATAAGCGCGTGGCTGAACAGCACAAGGACTTTAGTAGCCGCGTTAGCACAGTGGTTAGTGCACTGGCAACCTGGCGCAGTGGTTAGTGCACTGGCAACCTATCAATTTATCTATCTATCTATCTATCTATCTATATCAATCTATCTATCTATCTATCTTGCAATCTATCTATCTACCTACCTATCTACCTACCTACCTACCTATCTATCTGTCTGTCTGTCTAACTAACTAACTAACTAACTAACTAACTAACCATGTCTATCTATCTATCTATCTATCTATCTATCTATCTATCTATCTATCTATCTATCTATCTATCTATCTATCTATTTATCTACCTACCTACCTACCTACCAACCTATCTATCTATCTATCTATCTGTCTGTCTGTCTGTCTGTCGAACTAACTAACTAACTAACCATGTCTATCTATCTATCTATCTATCTATCTATCTATCTATCTATCTATCTATCTATCTATACATATAGATATGTAGCCCTGTGTATTTCCCGGGGTCTCTGAATAGACAAAGAAAAAAACAGGACTACCGGCCCCTCGTACAAGACAACTAATTATGAGGTTGTGCAAGGGACCTGCAACCTCATCCTTTAAACGAATTACCACAGAAACCACTGTTGCAATATCATGTAACTGCTTGCTGGAGGCTTCCTACTGGGGAACACGCTACAGTAGTGGTTCCATGCTCCGCAAGGAGCACACAGAAAAATATCATTATGTGTGTGAGTGAGTGAGTGAATAATTATGTGCGGGAGTAATGCAGTTTGCATTCTCATGCGCAAAACGGGACTAGGACCGTATCAATTAGTTTTGTGCACTGAAATGCACCGACTGAAATGAACGCACGTTAGTTATGTGACGTGTGAAAGCAGGTTGGTTGTTATGTGACGTGTGTGAGAACGTTGGGCGATGACGTATGCTTATGCTGATAGTATTTATAGATATAGCTAGGGCTTATGATGAATGCTGGAGAGAGAGAGTGATCTATTTAAAATGAAGAAGATAGGAGTAACCGGTAAAATATTTAATTATTTAGAGAATTTTCTGCAAGATTAACATTTCACTGTTCAGGTAAACAACGATACATCAGAACTATATGAACAACAAAATGGAATACCCCAAAGATCGGTAATATCTCCTTCAATTTTTACAATAATGGTAAATGATTTAGGTGAAGAATTTAATGATATAACAAATAAATTGTCACAGTTTGAAGATGATGTTGCTATATGGAGAACTGGGAGACATCTGCCAAAATTATATAAGGATCTACAAAAGCAAATAAATAAAGTACGTAAATGAATGACAAAATATGGATTGCAGCTGAATACAAATAAAACAATGGGAATGATCTTCAGTAAAGGTAGGATTGTTAAAAATAAAATTATAGACATAAATATCCAAGAGCAAAACATTAATACAGTACAAACCACTCGATATCTAGGAATGACTTTGGATCAACAGCTTCACAACAATGTGAAGGTCTGATGCTGATCAGACCTTCACATTCCCAATTAATATATTGTGACAGAAGTATGTAAATATATTACATGATATCTACACGTTTTTGCTTCCACCTGTTTCCACCTTTTCTTCCTTATTAGTTATGCACGTTTGGTTAACGCAGTACCCCAAACTTCGATTCATTCATCTGTCTCACTCATAATTTAGCCACGCCTATTTTTTTTTTTTCTCTATTGTCTTACAGGCACTAGGAATGTTTAAAATCAGACCGTTTCACGTGTAGAGAGAAGGGACGGGTCGTATATTTGTAGAATCAAGAGCGATAATTCAAAAGTTGTACCTTTTGATAGATGCACGTAGAAAGAGAAAAGGGGAGATAATCAATCCCAGTTACCCCTCTCCTCATCGTTCGTTCGTGAATGTAATTGGCTACAGATGAGCGGAGATCAAAAGACAGTTTGCTCCCTGCCGGTGTCTGGCGGTCGGCAAAAGGTGGCAAAATTAACTTTGATTCAAAATTTGACCACGGAATTTCCCAAAGGTGTTATGTCTCACACTGGTCAGCGACTTTTTGTCTATTTCATATATATATTCCAGCTTTCAAACTCAGTTTATCTAGTACCCACAAATTATCAGACGTCTAGCTTCGATATTCTAGGTCCATTATAACAGTGGAATTTCTTAGTTTTTTCGATTGGAGATAGTCATTTTGTGTTGCGGTAAATATTTATAATAGCCTATTGAGTGATTTAATTGTTAAGTCCGGCATTATATTTCACTAAGATTTTTCTGTGTTGAGTGATTAAATTTTTAAAGTCCGTCATGATATTTCACTAAGATTTTTGTGCTAATTGACTAGCGAATTAAAGCAACATAGAGCAAACTTTTAAATTTAATTACTTGCTATTAACGAGTAAGAGATATTTTGGTCAACTAGTAAATGCACTATTCATCATGAGTACTGACGAAATAAATATTTATTTCTAATTCATTATGAGCAATTTTATAAATGACTAGCGCTTATTTCACGTGTTTTTTGTTAAACGATAAATAAGATATACACTTGTGTTTTTCTAATTTAAATTTAATAGCCTAGTGGATATTAAATTATACCTCTACGCCGGTTATTTTTAGGATAGAATACTGATTGTGGTTAAATGTTGCATTTTTCTTCCTATAATTCTAGTGCGGATCACAACCCAAAACCTACCAGCGGTTTCAATATAAATCTGAGAAAAAGGGTCTAAGTACAATTGACGTCAAACAAACATTCTTATGCACCCAGCGGGTCTTTGAGGTTTACCGGTTCGGCTCTCTTGGTTTACCCAGAAAGAGAGAGAGTACCAACAAAAGACAATAAGAATAATTGTAACTGGACCTATAGCTATCCAGATTTCCTTTTTCCATTTTCATCTACATTCAGCCCGCTTTGGCGAAGAATAGCAAATTTAACATTACCTGCCTACCGACCACTTGTGTTGTGGCGAGGATTTATCCTGAAGAAAAGATTTATCTACCTGACATTCTATTTTACTATCGAATATTTCAAGCTACTGTACACTGTGACTATTTTGATCTCGAAGTTGTGTTTCATACCTGGACTAATTGCTGTGACATGAACAGAGTCAATAAAACAAAATAACAAAATAGGCGTTCATCAAATAAGAGGATTAAACAGTCATTTGAAGAACTGGGGCTTATCTTGCCAAAAAAAACCGACACTGAATCTGTTACCTGGAGCATGGAGATATGTTCAAGCTGTTGTCAAACACTTATTTGGTAAGCGAGAAGGAAATGTGATCACATGTTTGTCAGAGCGAGTGAAAGCAGGGATGAATAATTCTTATATTGTATAATTAATATACTCACTTTGGTTTTATTTTCTTCTTATGTTTGCTAATACTGTAAATTTTCAGAATAGACTAACTAGAAACTCTGTTCTTTATAGTATAGTCAAATTCTATACCACAGCGCTAATCTTTTGACCTTTTGGGGGTTAATTAACTTCTTCTTGTGGGAACGTGTCTCAACAGAGGCGATTGCGCTTATGTGTCTATTCCTTTATTAATTCTGTAACCTATGATTTTTATATTCTGATATTTTGATAATAACTGTTGTGAAGTTTCTTTATGGTAAATAAAAGTAACATAAAACTTAATTATCTGTGTCGGTCAGCTCGTCCCAATATCCCTATTCCATAAATATAGTTTCACGTTTGTGCGTCTAATTGTCGTCACTTATCTGTGTGTGTGTGTATGTAAGTGGTTCATATATATTAATATATATAGAGAGATATACTGTCTGATCAATAAATTTCTGTTGTAGAGATAGGCTGGACTAGAGTATCTTCTCAATCCAGGGACAGACTCTACCTTTCACCATTTCACTCGTGAAATCTATTTCTTTACCTTACCTCTCACTGAGTTACCACCTTTTTCAGTTCTATTCAGACGGGACCAAAATATATCTTAAATACCTATCTAAAATCTACGACATATATATTAACCTTTGTTCGTGTTAAATACTGTTCGACTATATTATGCAGTTCCCTAGGTCTGTCTATTCTTAACACTTCCTCTATATTTATAGGTAAATTTGATGCCTGCAAATAATCTAATATTGGTATTCTCATTTGTTCATACCTCTTACATTTAACAAGAAATGCTCTATATTATTGACTTGAAGACCTGGAACCACCAGGCCTTTACACCCCTCCCCCTTAATATTATTTTTGTCTGGAGTTTCTGCTTAACTTTGTTCTTTTTTTTTAACGTACAAACATAATTGGTAATTGTGATTTGCCCTACTTACAATGATTTGATAAGTGTGATGCCACATCCCATATCGGCAGTTGTTCATATTATTTGGAACTGAAAACAATATATATCCTAATTATAACCCATCAGAGGTTGAATGGGATATTTTTCATCATTAATATTTAAAAAAAATTAAAACAAAGGGGTATTTCCAGGAATGTTGTGAAAAAAATATAATGTAAAATAAACACACACATACGTGCATGAATATTTCTAACAACACCGCGCCATGAAGAGATGGAAAGACATGCACATTATTTCATATATCCACGCCTTTAGTTACCAGACCGCAATGCGCCCGGCTTTTCCGTAATTTCCCTAATACGTGCCATGAACAGACTGCCAATTTGTGAGAATTTGTTATGGGGCAGGACACTAAGAGAATTAGGATATTTCAGTAACTTCCAAAATGTAACACACACACAAAACTTCGCATTCGAAACCAGATTGAGAAAAAACACGCCCTCTCAGATTTTTCTTCCCAATAGTGTTGATTTGACATAATCAAAATGAGAACAGACAAATTTCGAAATGGTTCCAGAATTGCGTTGAGATGGTTCAAATCTTTCAGACGAGTAAGTCCCTGACTCATCCTCCCTGTGTGTCTATAGAAGGTGTGAAGTTCTACCCACATTAGTACTTGGCGTTTTACCCGTTAACAGTGCTCCACTGACAGTTACTACTAACATGTCTCTGGGATTAGTGTCCACGGGCTTCTCAGAATGTCTCCGTTGGTTAAAACACGGGAATTCATGTGCCACGATTTCGTGTCTTAATGTGTTTATGAAGACGCTTGTTAAATGAAATGAGACGTTCACTTAAAATATGTGAAGGCGTGTATTGTACTTTTGTGTGAGTATGGTTTGGATTTTTAAATATCCGACCTGGACTAAATTATGACATTTCAAAAAGTGACACTGTTTTTGTACTGCTATATATCAATCAGTGTATCCCGAACTGACGGGCTTTATGTCTTTTGCCCTGCTGTTTCCAGTCAAACAGAGCATGTGCAATTAAATGAAACTGTAAGTTAGTATAAATAGAGCAAATTAAAATCACAACAACACGATTTCGCTCAAGATGAAGATAAATGGGTAATATTAAAATAAATATTTAAACCAACAAAAATATAATTACATTTTTTTTAAAGTATACAGAGAATTGAAGAGAAATCGACAAGGAAAAGGATGAATGGAGAACGAGTTTGACTGCCATAAGTAACACTAAATCATCATCATCAGTACATCCCAGCTCCCTTAGGAGTATAGGCCTTCAACAAATTCATACCACGC
This sequence comes from Oreohelix idahoensis, assembly GCA_024509875.1. Taxonomy (NCBI): domain Eukaryota; kingdom Metazoa; phylum Mollusca; class Gastropoda; order Stylommatophora; family Oreohelicidae; genus Oreohelix; species Oreohelix idahoensis. The sequence continues at coordinate 307,033 of JAMPIV010009022.1, forward strand.
CTTTCTGTCTGCTGCCATCCCCTCAAGTCCTTCTTTATCCTTTTCATGTCTGGCTCCAGTTCCTTCTCTAGATATTTTTCCGTCCTTTCTGCCTGTCTTATTCCAGGACAAAGACTGCCTTGTATTGCTGTCAATAAATTTCCTCAATGCGTGATCCCATCAAACGTAAGTGTCCTTTCATCTCTTGTTCCGCTCTCACAGTACCTGATTCTAACAATCAGTTACACATTATTCCAAAATTCTATGCGCCCTAATGTGGAGACTTTCACGGAAAGGCGAGACAGCAACTCAGAAACCTGTCGGTTTTCTTTAAACTGCGCCTGGGAGGATGAAGCTGTCATTCGTATCACCTGGCGATACTCCTTACGCCGCCGCCTCAGATTGGGCAAAATAAAGCTCTTACAACAAGTAGAAGAGAAAAGAACACGCCAAAAGGATCACGTAACAAAACAAGCAGCTGAGAGTTATTACCTCAAACTCGCATCATTCCCATAGTCAGTTATGGCTGAAGGAGGCTTTTTATAGGTGTGCCTTGAGCCTCCCTACCCCCGTCTTGGATGGCCGCGTTAAAATATTTAAATGATTTGCTTTGGTTGACTTTCCCATGTTTTTGTTAGTTTTTCTTTTGCTATCAAAGTGTCTAGAGCATGAGTACTTCACGAGGTGTCCACGGGCACTATGGTGCACACCAAGGCTTATTTGTTTTCCCGCAGAAAATTTTGCGAAAGAATAAATGTACAGAAATTATAGGTTATCCTCTACTAAACTTTTTCAGTATTGGAGGGTGGTCGTCTCAATAACTTTCTTACTTAATCGCCCTCTTCTACACTGGGGTGTACAAGATTGCCAGAATGACCGACATAATATCCTATGAGCTGTCTTCCGCCCGGCCTAGTTCCAATCTAGCCCTCGGTCCTTCAGAGATTGTCTAATGGCGTCCTCCTAGCGGACTCTGGGTCGTCCTGAAGGTCTGGATCCCTGACTCTTATTTTCCCATACTTGTCATGGTAGCCGATCGTCTCCCACAAGTCTCAATAAAATTACAAAAATGGTCTATTTGCCGATTGGCACAGGAAGTTATGTTCTATTAAAAAACTGTTACCCTAACAATCTAAGCATTAACTTACAATTCAGTATGAACATCATCATACACTCCTTATTATGTAAGGTTGGCCAGTGACATGCAGTGCCAACGATCACACTAATTATATCTTTGACTCAAATGATTTAAAGATCAATTTAATTTTATTTAATCCTGAATATTTATTATATCATTAAATGTGTTACCCAACCTAATATAAATATTTCGTATTTTTTATTGTAAAAATGAACCATTTTCTGCAAGGAAGTCACGATATAAAGTTTGTTGCCCACCACCCTATCCTAAATGTAAAATGTGCCCGCGGTGCAGAAAAGGTTAAGAACCCCTGGTCTAGAAGACGTGGTATCTGTATCCAGCTGTGGATATTGCATGAAAGGCTAAATTGTTAATATTCATTGCTCCACTTCAGGGCCTCGATAACACACAGCCGAACACTAAATAATATAACCCTAACACAGACAGACAAATGTGAAGTCAGTCCTATTGTATGGCTCGGAGACATGGAGAACAACAAAGACAACAACCAAAAAGCTACAGACTTTCATAAATGGGTGCTTGCGTAGAATAGAGGGATTAAAATGGTATGACAAGGTTACCAATGTGGAACTGATGACAAGAACTGGACAAGTGCCAGTGGAACAAGAGATGAGAAGAAGACGATGGCGATGGATAGGACACACACTGAGGAAACCTGTTGATAGCATTACAAGGCAGTCCTTGTTCTGGAACCCCCAGGGCAAGAGAGGCAGAGGAAGACCAAGAAGTACATGGAGAAGAGAGTTGGAAACAGAGGTGAAAATGATGAGGAGAACATGGAAGAACTTGAGATGATGGCACGTGACAGGAGGACTTGGCATGTGTTTGTTGAAGGCCTATGCTCCTTCGGGAGTGGAGGGTTATGAAATGAAATGAACACAGACAGAAAGAAAACTACAATCCTGTTTAACAAACGGGTCCCGTTTCGCATAATGAACCAATTTTTCTATTGGAGGACAGTTCCCCCATCTTGAAAACGAGAAGCCCATAATTCATCTCTTAATGGGAACATAGTAGTCTACCACTTAATAAGAACTTGAATGAGTCTGGGAACAGAGGAACATTACCAATTTCGCGATCAGGGCAAAGCGTCCCTGTCGTATTGAAAGTCTGTATCGAGCTCGTAATGTGATCTCATATATCATCCCCTGGATGGGCAAAAGTCATCTGGAAATAGAAAAGATCGACAGTGATTTGGGAATAAGATGAAATAATCTGCAATTTATTTTCTTCTTGTTTCACATTTTGAGTTGTTTTTTTTTTTTAAATTGAAATGCGCTTTATCTGTTCATCATATGTTGGGCATCTGTAAAGCAGACGTTCAGCAGTCATTTTATCGCTGCCCCATTTACGCTAATGAGTAGTTCCTATCTTTAGCTTGTTGATACATGGTATACCAATCTGTTGTGGTGCGTGCGGCGACTGAACATTACCAGTTGTTCTTTCTGCTGAGCTGATGATATGCATCATTTGTGTGTGTGTGTGGCCTCGATGCTCTGCTTCCCATTTGTTCCTGTATCTGCTTATGATAAAACTCTTTGCCTCTTCGAAAGCTAAACGTGTATCAGGCTGAGGAATCGTTCCATCTTCCTTTGCCAGTCTGTCAGCTTCTTCATTGCCAGGGATCTTGCAATGTGATGGGATCCACTGTACAACTATCATGATAGTTTGTCTCTTCTGGGAATACGATAACACGCGTCAAATGTTTATTTGATAGAATGGGTAGTTATATTTATGTGATAGTTTGTTTCTTCTGTGTATATAATAAGTTATATCTTTTTTATAAACAGCTATTGTATAATCAGTAGACACAACCAGTGATATAAATAATAAACACAAGGAACCATTTAAACATATGATACGAACCATCATATAAACAGTAGGTACGCTCTAAGATGTAAACAGTAAACACATGCTGTCGTATCCAAATGTAAACAGTTACTATTTTGTGTGTATGCTGATTTTGCATTCTTGTGTCGAGGCATGTTCCTTTCAACCTAGACTTAAGTCATTTTGTAATTTCAGAGCGCAATTTATTATTAAAAAATAAGTAAACTCTGTTATTGTTAACTGAAGCGAAGTGTTTATCAACTCTAAGCCCTGAAAATGAATGCTAGCCCGACCAGCGTTGATAGATGTTAAGTCCTGAAAAGGACTAATATTATCCATCCGCTAGCATAAAGCCCTGAAAAGGACTTGTCCTGAAAAGGACTCGCCAGCTACGCCAACACTGACCATACTTCCTCAGTGTTGAAGCAAAATGTGAAATAACAAGCGATTTCGTATCGGTTATCGGTCTTGCGCATTAACACACACACAAATTTAGAGGATTAAAAAAAAATGTTCGGTGCAGTATGAAACGTCAGGAAAAAAATATTACTAGCAGACTTGACAGACTCGTCAAAATATAATTTTCAGGTGGAACTATTAAAAGTGGTTTGAGAATGGAGCCCGATATATCACCACTACGTGCATTCAAACGTCGAAGATCTGGTTTGACAGCTCGGAAAAGACCAAGAAGCAGATTGGTAGACAACATCCCAAAAATTCTAAAACAGCGCGGACTTACAGCAGTCAATGCAACCCGCGTGGCTCACGAATGCAAACTTTAGCTACCTACAACGCTTCACGGAAACAGTGGTCCGTGAAAGTAAAATTAAGTAAATACTGTTTTAAAAAAATATAAAGATACAATCGAAGATCAAGAGATCGAACATCAACAGATCGAAGATCAAGCGATCATGTAATAATTTCAATGGAAAGTTGTTGCCTCTTTAGCATCCCTCTCTGTGACGCGGGCTAATAATTGTGATGATAATAATTAATATAACGGCGTTGATCAATCAATCAAGACCCTTTAGCTCCCCAAGGAGCATAGGCCTTCAACAAACACATGCCAAGTCTTCCTGCCCTTGCCATCCGCTCAAGTTCTTTCCATGTTTTCCTCATCATTTTCACCTCTGTTTCCAGTTCTCTTCCCCATTGTGTTTTTTTGGTCTACCTCTGCCTCTCTTTCTCTGTGGATTCCAGAACAAGGATTGCCTTGTAATGCTATCAACAGGTTTCCTCAATGTGTGTCCTATCTATCGCCAGCGTCTTCTTCTCAACTCTTGTTCCACTGGCACTTGTCTGGTTCTTGTCATCAATTCCACATTTGTGACTTTGTCATACCATTTCAGTCCTTCTATTCTACGCAAGCACCCGTTTATAAAAGTCAACGGCGTTGATAATGATGTGAAAATATGTACGGATAAAAAATGTATCATCGCCAAAGACGTAGGTAGACATAGTTTTTTGTGCCGCCAAATACAATATAGGACCAAGATCAATTGTAGTGATCTAGAATATTTGTAATAAGCTTCGGTTCAGATCTCATCGCTTAACACCTAAATCTATCGCTTCTTTATTTCTTTTTGTTTTCTTATTCTTGGTTACCAAAATTCATCACTATTTTCGAGTCACCTAAATTCATCCCTTTTATGTTTTCGAGTCACCTAAATTCATAAGCCGCGGTAGCTCAGTTGTTAGTGCACTGGCTTCCCAGCTCAGTTGTCCATGGTTCGATCCCCAGTTGAGGAGTGATTTTTAGACCGCAAACGGCTCTGGGGTCCACCCAGCCTCGAGAATTGGGTACCAGAGCAACTCTGGGAAGGTTAAGGCGGCCGGCGTGATGCTGACCACATCACCCCTAGTGTGCCGATGGTCAAGAAAATATGGGCCTAACACCATATTCCAAATATGCCTCAGTTGGCGGGTAAAGGGATCCTTACCTAAATCCATAACTGTTTTTGAGTCACCTAAACTCATTGCTTTTTCTGGTCACCTAAAATCCACCCTTGTCTTTCTTTTATTTATTTATTTATTTATTTATTTGAGTCATTGAAATCCAAGGTTTTTTTGTTTGTTGTTTTTTTTAGTTACCTAAATGCATCGCTTTCTCTTTGTGTCACCCAGAATACTGGTGATAAACTAGGTTCCTATTTCTTTGTTTATCGCCTAAATCTATCGCTTATTTTTTTTTCTTTTGTCTCCTCAATTCAACCCTTTCTTTTTGCTTTGTTTTGTTTTGTTTGTTTGATTGTTTGTTTGTTGTTGTTCTTTTTTCTGAGTCACCTAAATTCTTCTTTTTTCAAGTCTCCTAAAACTCATGATTTTTTTTTGTGTGGAGTTATTGTCGTAAATATCGATAGGTATTATAGATTGGTTTGGTCCTTCTGAAGAGAACAGGCAAAGGGAAATAATGAGATTTAAAGTATGAGAAATAGAGTTCACGAGTGAATAGTTTAAGAAATTGAGAGGAGAGAGAGGGGAAAAAAGGGGGTGGGGGTATGGAAAGCTGAAAGCGGACTAACAACGTTTTAGAATAGACAGAGAATGAGATAATAGGGAGAGGAAAGGGGGGAATAAAGGGTCGTTTTAAGAATCAAGGCTGCCTTATTAAGGAAGAGGTACAATTTCAGGGGCGATTGATAAGACTTTCTGGCGAAAGATGTGCAGAAATAAACCAGCATTGAAAATACGATAATTAAACTTGACAAAATTCCTAAAACTCAAAATCTGATTTCTAAATTCGGACAAAATGATCAAAATCTTTGTTTGTGTTCTATTTGCTGTTTTTTGGTATTGTGTTTAACATGATTGCTATGTAGATCTCTGATTTTTGTTTTGTTTGTAAATCGATGATTTTTTGCAGTAGTTTCATTGTGGGTATGATTGTACTGCATTCAAAAAACAAATGATATTCCGTTTCTGGGATGCTCTTCCTACATAGCTGACATTTTGATATTTGGTTGGATCTGTGTGCTTTTTGTTCTGTTGTGGGTCTCATTTTGTATATTAGTCTAAAAGTGACCTCTCTTGCTTTAGCAGTGATTTGTGGGTTGTGCAAGTTAGTGAAGGTCTCTGTGTAATTTGTTATAGCATATTTCTGTCCTCTTTTAATTCTTAGGTGTAATGGTGGTGATTGGCGTTTAACTAAATGTTTATATATTGCATTTGTTTTCTGGTGTATTAAGTTTTCATTTCATTGAATGGCTTGTATGCATGTATTATAAAATGAGGCAATAGGGCCGAAGTGATGGGGGATTCCATTGTTCAGTGGTCTCAGCTTGGAAAGTTTGAGTCCCATGCAATAATGAGGGAGTGTGTGTCGTTCTGGGTGTTTGATGATGTTGCTTATGTGTTTAATTCTGAGTGCCTGGATCTTTGTTTCTATGTCTTGGAGGGCAATTCCTCCGTGTTTCTTTTCTTGTATAAGTGTCTTGTATTTAATACTGTAAATTGTGCGACCAAAAACGAATGCGCTGATCTGTTTGTTTATATCTGTGATAGTCTGTTTTGTTTTTGGTTTTGTTTGGGGGGGGGGGCTTGAGAGGGGGAGGGGGACTGTGGCAATATAAAGTAGGGAAAATGTATGTATTTACAATTAAAGTTCGTCAAAAACTCGTTGTGGTTTTTGTCGTGAAATATTCTAATCCACATATATAAATTAAAAGGTAAATGTAAAGCCTAACAAATAAATTCTATAAAAGGAAGAAGAATGGTAAAGAACAGTGCTGTCACAATGACTGTACTCGAAATCCCCCTTGTTTTCTGCTTCGTCTGCAAATTGTAACGCTTTCACGTTGATAGTAAAAGCCTACTATATTATTACCCGCTTTCTTCAATGAAACGTGTACTAAACTTGAGATACGCAAGCTGAACAATGACCTAAATTTAATATTTCATTCATCCCATACACAGCGTAACTAAAAGACAGATAAAGCAGGATAGAGAGAAGGGAGAGGCAGAAAGCCGAACACGTGCAACACTAAACACGCGTCGCGCGATACACAATTGCTGCCATCACGCGTGTAAGGCCACATGCACTAACTTTTTTTCAGACGGACAGTGATAAAAACACTAACCTTCCCAGAGTTAGGTTTTAAAATCTTGAAAAACGCTTATTAGAAAAGATAACATTAGATGGGTTTACGTTTGAAAACATTACAGTACCCAGACAGCACATCTTCGAAACAGGAGGTAGAAGAAATTGCATATTTTGAACGCAGCCACGTAGCTCTTTTAAATTTGTATATTTGGGTTCCTTAGGGCTTGCTGACAAAGAATATGTAAAACGTTACGCAAATAGTCTAGGAATTAATAAATTATAACCAAAATAAAATAGTGGGGATGCCTGACAGCATGAAATCATTTCTGCTCATAAAATTTTTTTATAACGTGTTTGAAAAAAACCTTACGTACGGAAATAGCCTACCATGTTAACTCCTAATTGATTGGAGCGCAACAAATATAAGACTAAACACGATTGGTCGGACTATAAATACTATCTTTCGTTGTCAGGGGAAACGGGAGTAGGAGTATTTTTTGAAAAGATGTGTGGACAGGGTTTCATTGGTTAGAGCTGCGAATATACACAATTCAGAGCGTTAGTTCGAGACCACTAGTTCAAATAAGCTTGATGAAGCAACAGTGCGTTGAAGCCAGCTCATATTTTTGCTAAATAAAAGCCTGGAACATAAGCAGATGGGAATTTGTGCCAGTATTTGTGCCAGAATTCATTGCTAGTCAACGTATCTGTGTATTTCCATGAATTGTGGTAGGTTTGAAATATTCAATATCTTTTAATGAAAATTGAATGTAAATTGTTAATTTATGCCTGTATATATGTGTAGTTCAGTAGCGAACATGAGGAAAAGCCTATAATGCTCCAGCCTGAACAGAAGGTGTCGGAGGAAAGTAAAACGGCATGGAATGGCCAAACAGTACACTGACACCTAGATGATTGACTAGAAAGAAATAATGCTGGAAGTGCAGAGGCGTAGTAACCATTAAGGAGGTTAATACTGGTATAAAGTATTTCAGATGAAGCTGACAGTTGGCCTAACGCTCTGAACTCAATGTTTGTGGTGTATTGTGCTCAGTGTAAAAAGAGAGTATAAATTAGTTATGACGTAGAAGGTACATCCTTCTTGTTTTCAGGGACTGTGGTCTTGACGTTATTGAGCAGCACCTGGTCAGAGCTTTGCTGAATCCAGAGTCGGACAGCATACTCCTTGGTCCATTTAGCTATCAGTGAGGTGTCTCCAGAGCCCAGGGGAGAAATCGAGCAGAGGAGTCTTTTCCTGCCGCCATCACGCAAGATAAGCTGATGTGGCCAGCTGAGCTCAACATTATGTACCCCCATCTTAAAATGACATTGTAAAAATAACATTAAGAGGGGAATTAAATTGTTTTAATATCAGGAACTGAGAACATCTCCAATACTAGTTCCAATAAAGACAAACTATTGAAGTCATGATGACAAATACCAACAGAGCTTGAACAAAAACAAAACCAGTATTACCTCATATTACTACTACACAACTAACACACATAGGATACTATTAAAAATAGATGTCACTACAAGATTCATATTAATAAATTCTGTACATATAACTTGTAATTAAAATTGATTGTGATTCCTGGTTTCCTTTGTATTTGAATCAGGACACATATTCATTCATGACAGCAATGAATACATATTGTTATTTGAAAAGTTATCAGTGACTCCTTTAAGATATCCTTGTAGAGTGTTTTATGTATGTGAGTGTCACAGTGTTGTCAAGTGTAGTGGAATAAATTAAATTGTTTATCTGTCTGTTGTTGTTTTGACTTACACTTCATCATACACATACCCTAGACACATAACGTAGTCATCACACTACTCCAGAATAATTCTGACTGAGGTATACATATGTGGCAGCAAGTAAGGTTATATATAATACACTACTCTTATTAGATATATATATACCTTCACAGCTGATCTCAGTCAGTACACTAAGTCCCCTATAAATATTTATAACATCCCACTTTACCACATATATTGGGGTCTCGCTCTTGGGATTTTGAATCTTTACCTATTAAAAATAGTGGGGGTAATTCACTTCAGGGAATATAAGAATTAAAAGGTATCCTTGGGTGGAATTAAATAAGGTTGAGCTCTCGGTGCCTGTGTTGTCCATTAGATATATATTTAGAGATTGAATTGTTAGTTAGACATTGTATAAACTTACCTGATAGACAATGGCGGACCTGGCCAAATTTCGATCTGCTGCTGTTCAGACTGCAAAAGAGTTAGGATTAGATGGGCAAGTTATGGTTGCCTATGTCACTACGGAATGTGACAAATTTATTGAACGCGAAGAAAGAAGGTTTGAAGCCGAAAGAAAGTTAGAGGCTGAAAGGGAAATTAAGAAGTTACAATTTGAGGCTGAGGCTGAGACTAAGAGGTTGCAGATTGAGGCTGAGGCTAAGAAATTGGAAGCAGAGGAAAGAAGACAGGCTGCAGAAAGAGAAGAGAAGAAATTAGCTGCAGAAAGGGAAGACAAGAGATTAGCTGCAGAAAGGGAAGCAGAAGATAAGAGATTACAAAGGGAACATGAGTTACGACTAAGGGAGTTTGAGTTTCAGGGCCATGCTCCTGAAAATGGTGCCAGTCCCTTTGCCTCTGATGCCACTGCTAGCCAAGGAGCCTCAACCTCAGCTATGAATTTCCATTTAGATCATTTTGTTGAGAAAGACGATGATATAGAGAGCTACCTAAATAGGTATGAACTATTAGCTACCACGTATGGGTTAGAGAGAGAGAGGTGGAGCTTAAAGTTATCTCAAGGACTTCGTGGGGCAGCTTATGAAGTTTTTGCAAAAATGAGCAGAGGTGATCAGGAAAATTATGACATGCTAAAGCAGGCTCTTTTGTTAAGATATGAAAAGAATGCAGAATTTTATAGGAAAAAAATTTAGGAATGCTAAACTACTGTCAGGTGAAACCTATCACCAGTTCTCTGCACGAATAGAGACATACTTGGAGAAATGGACTTCTCTGGGGAAAACCCAAGATCTTAAGGAAATGGTCCTTATAGAGCAATTAAGAGAGTCCACGGCTCCAGACCTGAGAAAGTTTCTCATGGAACAAGGTGCAGAGAGGCTGGGTGAGTTGCTAAATGTTGCTGAAAGGTATCAAGCAGCTCAAGCAGAGGTAACAGGTAATAAAAAGAAACAAGTGGATAACTTTAGAGCACCACAGAACTTTAATAAATTTGATCCTAGGGATCAAAACAAAGGTAAGCACCAGTTTGATAGGCCACGGTATGAAAATAAAAATAAATTCCCACAATTCGATGAAAGGAAATATGATGAAAGAAAATCTTTCAACCAAGGAAAAAGGTGGTGTAAAAATTGTCAGATGGACAATCATGACACTGACCGTTGCAGAAGGAAACCTGTGTATATGGCAACCCTTCAGGTCAGGTCGACCTCAAGACAGGAGGAGGATATTATGTTGGATACCACTCCAGAAGAGATGAGGAAGGCACAGGCTGGGGATAAAACACTCAAGCCTTGTTTCAGAAAATTGTCAACTTGTCATACAACTCCAGGCAAGGGAGATTTTTACATGAAAAACAAGTTGATGTATAGGAAGACTGGAGCTAGATCCAAAGGTCAGGGACAACTGGTACTTCCTAAAAGATATAGGGCAGACTTAATAAGGAGCCTACATGTGAAACCAGATGGGGACCATGAGAAGATAGGTACCATCATTCAAAAGGTGGCTCACAATTATTATTGGCCCAAAGCAAGATGGGACATTGAGAATTTTGTAGAAAGGTGTAGCATAGCACATGAGGGAACACCCACAAGTGGGAACATTGATCAGGACCTGGACACGCCACGGGGCAAAATTAGGCCTGATAATAAAAAGAAAAATAGATTTGATAAAGTGGACCAAATGGAATGGGAAGCCCCTTTTCACGGACAAGCTTCACTTAACTGTTTTACAATGGCCACTATGCGGAGAGTGCAAAAAGATGTCTTACCCCAGGATAAGCCGACAATCTCTCAATCGGACTTAAACAAACTGGAGGAAGAGGATGTAGAAAGGAAATCTCTCATCAAGAATTTTAAGTGGGGAGAAAGCCCCAAAAGAAAAATTGGTAGCGGTCGTTTTATGCATGATAATTCTGGGAAGAAAAATCATCACTATAGAGCTTCGAGTGGAAGAGACCATACCGGTGCATGGACAAATAGGTCCACAAAATTAAAGGTCCATATGTAGCTTTGTTAAGAACGTGGACTGATGAAAAGGCAGAGGAAAACATTACATCTTCATACCAATATGTGAATGAGCTGACCACTCGTTTAAAAACTGGCTGGAAACTTGCCAATGAAAATTTGAAACAAGCCAGGAAGAAACATGCTGCCTATTATAACAGGAAGGCGAAAGACAGAAATTTGGCTGTGGGAGAGTGTAGTGAAATTGACAGAGATACAACGGTAAAATACCTCCAAAGATAACATGTAAGGATAAAAACATAATGCGTAGGCTGCTGATAGTACATGATCGCCCAGACCGCGGGTCATCACCCTCCATAAAAATTGACTTGCTAGACAGGAGGGGAACGGCGGATAAAAAGGAAAAAAAATATGACTGGAAAGATTGCGTGAGACTAGAAAGGCTAAGGAGACGCAATTGGGGGGGAAACGGAGAAAAGTCACGTTTCCCAAGTTGACATAAAGTAAGGAACTCGACAGAAGGGACCTTGGATATGTTACGCCACAGTCATTTATTGGTCGCTTTTGCGATACCAAGCCTTTGATTTGAATTCAGCGGCAGAACGCAGATGTTTGGAATATTACAAAAATTAAAAAGTAACTTTTTCGTAATATTAATGTTAGGAATATAAAAATTAGCTGGCCGGATGGCCCATTCTGAGCAGTGAACTAATATGTTCTTAATTTTACAGACGGATAGATAATATTGAAGATAATGACAAAAGACAGTGTTGTTCACATCAGCGACAGACTGTATGGAATAAAAAGTGTCGCTATTTGCACAAAAAAACACGACCTTGAGACGCAGGTGTTCAAATCAACTTAGTAGGGAAGCGAAGGGACATTGGTGGGAGCTGTGTCTAAATATAACTTTTAACGACAAAATTTTGGAGGGGAGAGAAAGGTTGGTTCAAAAATCAAGTACGTTTTTGAAAAAAAACAAGTAGAGACGGACAGACTAACAGATAAACATCCATACTTGACTGAAGCATGACTGAAATGACTTTAGGGTAGGAAATTTGAATTTGAAATAAACCTAGGCAGTGATTGGCCACAGACAATCATTTTATCGGCGCTCAGACGCGCAAGTGGGGCCATTCCTCAATAGTTGTTCGATGATAGACACAGTATTTTAAAGTGTGGTGATTTCCAAATGAAAGAAAGTGAAATAAGTTCAGGGACGCCATACTATAGCCAGCAGCTCAGCTGAGTTTTGCTAGCATTTCTGTGTTCTTTATTCATAATCTGGTAAGATTGAAATTATTTCTTTGTATATTTTGAATATTGTTTAATGTTCGAGTGATTTGATACTGCCATATCATAATCTAGCCTTACAAACAAGTAGGGATTTGCTCTAGACCCCCCGCCCAAGTCAGGGTCTAGGGACCAACAATATACATAAACTCCAGCAAGGGTTAGGAAAGACAGATCAAGTGTTGAGAATAATGAAACATATTACCTATCCACTTTTAGGGAAGGAAACTAATAAATATTTTTCAGAATCTATAGTCTGGGAGGACCTATCTGATGTAAAACCACCATGGTAAATGTGCTGTTTGGTCAGAGAGATCTGACCTGTCTGTATGATGTGGTTGTTGTGTCCGTGTTGTGTCCAGACGTGGGTAGAGAATAGAATTTTGACACATAGCCAATACTTTGATTGCAGAGCTGTGAGTTTCAGTTGTCAACAAGGCGGTGTCCATTCAGTTGGTGATTTTACTCGAGTGTATCTGTGCAGTACGTTGTGACAGAGACCACTATTATTGCCCGCCAGCACGGAGAGGTGGGACCACCAGATTTCAGCACCAGAGCTACATATGCAAGTTGAGTGAGCCTCTGGTCTGCTGGAAGTTCACCAACGCCTTTTAGTTACTAATACCCCATAAAATTCCTGCAATTTATTGGACACTGTGTAGTCAATATAGACAGGTGTGATGAGGCCACCCCAACAGCACAAGCATTAACTATCCTCCCAAGTAGATGACTACTAGAACATTTTAATAAAACTAACTAGTCTAGTACTTATATATGTACACTCTTGCATTTATTATGTAACATTCCATGCATTTCTTTCATAATTTTTAAATCCTTTTTTTTTTTTAAAAAGTTCTGGTCAACATAAAACTTGATCCAGAACAAATAAATGTAATATAATTCTATCAAAAATTTTACACTCTTGAGTTAGTTCAGTGTATTATAATATTGGTTAAATATTATTAGTCTGCTTAAATATCTGTGGGTGTATCCATAACTATCACACCACATTACATATCATAACCCTAGACATTTTACATAGCTACATTCATTAAGAAAAAAAATTGAGTGTGAGGTCGTAGTGGTAGCAAGAAAGGCCTTCTGACAATTCACAACTACATTTTATCTCAGGAGCCTTCACAGCTGGCCTCATACATTACATTTAGTAATATCACCATCATACAATACCATCAAACCCACTACATACATTGGGGTCTTGTCCAGGGATAATTAGCCCAACAGTAATATTAGGATCTCCTGGTTGGAGAAATAAAATTAGGGGAAAAAAATTGTGAAATTCCCTTTAAAATTAAAAGTGTCCCTGCAGATAAAAGTTGGTGAATCTTCACAGCCAGTGATAATTAATTAGTTAACTGGTTAGTTAGAATTAGTTAGACTATAGTCATAAGAAGTACTTAGTGTATTTACTGGTTAGAGATTTAGCTTGTATATTATTATATTGTCTGAAAAGTATGGCGGAGCTAGCAAAATTCCGATCAGCTGCTGTGCTGACCGCAAAGGAGATGGGAATGGATGGTCAGATTTTAATTCAATATGTAACGGCTGAATGTGATAAATATATTGAAAGGGAAGATAGAAAGGTAGCTGAAGAGGTTACAAATTGAGGCTGATAGAGAAATTAAGAGGCTGCAGATTGAGGCAGAAGAAAAACGACAGCAAAGGGAGGCAGAAGAAAAACGACAGCAAAGGGAGGCAGAAGAAAAAAGGTTGACTGCCGAAAGGGAGGCAGAAGATAGAAGGTTGCAAAGGGAGCACGAATTACGACTAAGGGAGCTGGAATTACAAGGCCCGGCTCCTGAAAATGGTGCCAGCCCTTTTGCCTCAGATGCTACGCCCAGTCTGGGAGCCTCAAACTCAGCTATGGGGTTTCATTTAGACCATTTTGTTGAAAAAGACGATGACATAGAGGGGTACCTAGGACGTTTTGAGTTATTAGCTACTACATATGGGTTAGAGAGAGAGAGGTGGAGTTTAAAGCTATCACAGGGATTGAGAGGTACTTCTTATGAAGTATTTGCCAAAATGAACAGGGAAGACCAAGACAATTATGACATGTTAAAGCAGGCTTTGTTATTAAGGTACGAGAAGAATGGTGAATTTTATCGTAAGAAATTTAGAAATGCCAAACTGTTGTCTGGGGAGACATACCACCAATTCTCTGCTAGACTAGAAACCTATTTGGAGAAATGGACGGCTCTGGGGAAGACCCAAGATCTTAAAGAAATGATCATGATTGAGCAATTGAGAGAGTCCATGGCTCCAGACATGAGAAAATTTCTCATGGAACAAGGTGCAGAAAAGTTGGGGGAAATTTTAAATGTTGCTGAGAGGTATCAGGCAGCTCAGGCAGAGGTAAGTGGTGCTAAAAAGAAGCACATAGACAATTTTAAAGCTCCACAGCAATTTAATAAATTTGATAATAGAGAGCAGGGAAATAAAGGTAGGACAAACTTTGAGCGGCCAAGAAATGACTATCGCGACAGAAACTCACAGTTCAATGACCAAAAGTTCAATGAAAGAAAACCGTTGAACCAAGGAAAAAGATGGTGTAAATGGTGCAAGAAGGATAACCATAACACCGAATTTTTGTAGAAGGAAACCTTCAAACATTGCTGCAATGAAGTCGGGGACGCGAAGATTAAAGGTTAATCCTAATGGACAACAGGAACCTTATCACCCCCCAGTTTGTGAGGATGTTATTTGTAATGGGGTCACCATAAGGTGCCTTTATGATACAGGTTTGGATTATGATTCAGTTGTGAAGTCTAGCCTAGTGGACCCAAGTCAGTATACCACAGAAACAGTGGAAATACAAGGGGCGACTAAGGACATACCACTCATGACACTTCCCATCGCAAGGATAACGGTGAAAACTCGCTATGTGGAGGGAGAAATCAGAGCAGCAGTGATAGATGAACCAATCTACCCTCTGATATTGGGGTGTAGATACGTCTTCTTGGGGAATCCCGAGAAACCTGTGATCATGGCGACAGTGCAGACCAGGTCACAGAAGAAGGAGGAAGAAGGTGAACCTATAAATGCTCATCCAGAGGAGATGAGGAAGGCGCAGGCTGAGGATAGGACACTCAAGCCCTGTTTTAAAAAATTGCCCAAATGCCACACACCTCCGAGCAAGGGGGAATATTTCATGAAGAACAAACTCTTATACAGGAAGGCCGGAACTGGAACAAATGGTCACAACCAGCTGGTTCTTCCCACTTCATATAGAGATAAAGTGATGGAACTCGGGCATGCGATTCCCTTCAGTGGTCACATGGGGATCAGCGCCACAGGACAGCGTATAGCTTGTCATTACTTCTGGCCAGGGATAACGGAGGATATAAAAAGATATGTCAAATCCTGCCCAGAATGTCAAAGGGTAGCTCCAAAGCACTGGACTGCTCCTGCAACTCTAGGGGAAATGCCCATAGTGGGAACACCTTTTGAGAGGGTTGCAGTGGATATTGTAGGACCTCTCACTCGGACCAAGAGGAGGAACAGTTACATCCTTACTCTGGTGGACACTTGTTCTATGTGGGGAGAGGCGGTAGCCCTGCCATCAATTGATTCAAAACATGTAGCAGAGGCACTACTTACAATATTTACCCGATTAGGATTCCCGCATCAAATCTTGACGGATAATGGTTCTCAGTTCAAGGGGAAACTAACGGAAGAAGTTTTTAAGCTATTTCAAGCCAGACACTTTCATTGTAGTCCGTACCATCCACAAGGGAACGGCCAGGTAGAGAGGTTCAACGGGACTCTCATTTCTATCCTGAGAAAGCTGGCACACGAAAAACCGGATCTGTGGGATCAATTCCTGCCCGCCGCATTGTTTGCGTACCGGGAGGTACCACATAGTTCAACCGGGATGGCTCCCGCAACTCTGCTATTTGGGAGGCCAATAAAAGGTCCATTAGAAGCTCTATTAAGGACCTGGACAGATGAGAAGGCGGAAGAGACTGTTACCTCATCGTATCAATACGTGAACGAACTGACCACTCGTTTGAAAGCTGGATGGAAACTGGCAAATGATAATTTGAAGCAAGCCAGGAAGAAACATGCAGCATATTTTAATAGGAAGGCAAAGGACAGGGAACTAGCAGTCGGAGAGAAGGTGCTGCTTCTACTACCCGGAAGCCAGAATAAATTACAAATTGGTTGGCAAGGTCCATATACGGTTCTAGAGAAGGTGTCTAGAACAAACTATAAAATTGACAAAAAGGGGAAGGAGAAAGTTTATCATGTAAACCTGTTAAAGAAGTATCTGGACAGACCACTCCAGGAAAGCACCCCCTTATTGACCTTAGCTATTGCAACCCAGATGCAAAAAGAACCACTCACCTCACATGAATACCCATTACATCCTTGTGAAACCGCAGCACAGGTAAAAGTCAGTAAGCACCTGACTAAAAACCAGAGGGAGAGAGTTCAACAGGTTCTGGAGGAACATACAGATGTATTAACAGATAAACCAGGCCATACAAATTTGCTACAGTATGACATGAAACTGGTAGACTCAAACCCAATCTGTATGAGAGCCTATTCTATTCCGTTCGCGAAGGAGAAGGCATTGAAGGAAGAAATAGAGTATTTTTTGAAGGAGGGGATTATTTCGCACAGTGAATCATCTTTTAGTTCTAGTGTCGTTTTGTTGAGAAAAACCGTCTGGGGAACACAGACTGTGCATAGATTACAGGAAACTGAATGCTGTCACAGAAGGACAAGTGGATCCATTACCAGACACAAAACAGTTATTTGCCAGACTGAACAAGGCAAAATACTTTTCAAAGGTGGATCTTAGTAAAGGCTATTACCAGATCCCAGTGAAGCCTGAAGTGAGACCTTATTTGGCTTTTAGCACTTCGGATGGACATTATGAATTCAATATGCTACCATTCGGACTGAAAAATGCTCCGAGTGTGTTTTCAAGGATGATGCGCAAATTGTTGGATCCCCTGAATAACCCATGTATCACGAATTTCATGGATGATATTCTCGTCGCCACAGAGACATTTGAAGAACACATTGAAGCTCTGGAGATGTTGTTTGATAGACTTCGGGAGGCGAACTTAACTGCTAGGCCAACAAAATGTTGTATTGGATGCAAAGAGTTGGAATTCTTGGGACACACTGTATATCAGGGTAATATGACCCCTGATCCTAAGAACTTGGAAAAACTGCAGAGAGCACCTAGGCCGCAAACAAAAAAGGACGTGCGATCATTTGTGTCGTTATGCGGATTTTATCAGAAATACATCAAGAATTTTAACGCTATTTGTGCTCCTCTGACTGATCTGACTCGCAAGGGACTTCCAGATAAAATTATTTGGACTGCACAATGTGAACTAGCGTTCCAAGAGTTAAAAGAAAAACTCACTAGCAAGCCTATTCTCAAACTGCCTGATTTGACACAGGACTTTGTCTTAAGAACCGATGCAAGTAATGTAGGACTAGGAGGGGCTTTGTTGCAAAGATCATCTTCACCTGATGGGGAACTGAAACCAGTCGCTTATGCAAGCCGTAAATTGAATAAGGCGGAACAAGGATACTCCACAAGCGAAAAAGAATGTTTAGCGTTAATCTGGGCAATAAAGAAGTTTCAAATCTATCTGTATGGTAGGACTTTTGTGGTGGAGACGGACCATCAGCCTCTCGTATTCTTATCTCAGGCTAAGCATGAAAACGCAAGATTGCTGAGGTGGTCTTTATTGCTTCAACCTTATCAGTTCAGTATCCAATATATCCCAGGCAAATTGAATGTCGGTGCAGATTTCCTCAGTCGGCACCCCTGTGATCAAAATTAGAGTAGTGGCAGACGTGAGGAGTAATTTTACCTATGTGTATCGCTGGTTTTGGAACCTGCCATAGGCATGTTTTCAAGTGGGGAGATGTGTAGTGAAATTGACAGAGATACAACGGTAAAATACCTCCAAAGATAACATGTAAGGATAAAAACATAATGCGTAGGCTGCTGATAGTACATGATCGCCCAGACCGCGGGTCATCACCCTCCATAAAAATTGACTTGCTAGACAGGAGGGGAACGGCGGATAAAAAGGAAAAAATATGACTGGAAAGATTGCGTGAGACTAGAAAGGCTAAGGAGACGCAATTGGGGGGGAAACGGAGAAAAGTCACGTTTCCCAAGTTGACATAAAGTAAGGAACTCGACAGAAGGGACCTTGGATATGTTACGCCACAGTCATTTATTGGTCGCTTTTGCGATACCAAGCCTTTGATTTGAATTCAGCGGCAGAACGCAGATGTTTGGAATATTACAAAAATTAAAAAGTAACTTTTTCGTAATATTAATGTTAGGAATATAAAAATTAGCTGGCCGGATGGCCCATTCTGAGCAGTGAACTAATATGTTCTTAATTTTACAGACGGATAGATAATATTGAAGATAATGACAAAAGACAGTGTTGTTCACATCAGCGACAGACTGTATGGAATAAAAAGTGTCGCTATTTGCACAAAAAAACACGACCTTGAGACGCAGGTGTTCAAATCAACTTAGTAGGGAAGCGAAGGGACATTGGTGGGAGCTGTGTCTAAATATAACTTTTAACGACAAAATTTTGGAGGGGAGAGAAAGGTTGGTTCAAAAATCAAGTACGTTTTTGAAAAAAAAACAAGTAGAGACGGACAGACTAACAGATAAACATCCATACTTGACTGAAGCATGACTGAAATGACTTTAGGGTAGGAAATTTGAATTTGAAATAAACCTAGGCAGTGATTGGCCACAGACAATCATTTTATCGGCGCTCAGACGCGCAAGTGGGGCCATTCCTCAATAGTTGTTCGATGATAGACACAGTATTTTAAAGTGTGGTGATTTCCAAATGAAAGAAAGTGAAATAAGTTCAGGGATGCCATACTATAGCCAGCAGCTCAGCTGAGTTTTGCTAGCATTTCTGTGTTCTTTATTCATAATCTGGTAAGATTGAAATTATTTCTTTGTATATTTTGAATATTGTTTAATGTTCGAGTGATTTGATACTGCCATATCATAATCTAGCCTTACAAACAAGTAGGGATTTGCTCTAGACCCCCCGCCCAAGTCAGGGTCTAGGGACCAACAATATACATAAACTCCAGCAAGGGTTAGGAAAGACAGATCAAGTGTTGAGAATAATGAAACATATTACCTATCCACTTTTAGGGAAGGAAACTAATAAATATTTTTCAGAATCTATAGTCTGGGAGGACCTATCTGATGTAAAACCACCATGGTAAATGTGCTGTTTGGTCAGAGAGATCTGACCTGTCTGTATGATGTGGTTGTTGTGTCCGTGTTGTGTCCAGACGTGGGTAGAGAATAGAATTTTGACACATAGCCAATACTTTGATTGCAGAGCTGTGAGTTTCAGTTGTCAACAAGGCGGTGTCCATTCAGTTGGTGATTTTACTCGAGTGTATCTGTGCAGTACGTTGTGACAGAGACCACTATTATTGCCCGCCAGCACGGAGAGGTGGGACCACCAGATTTCAGCACCAGAGCTACATATGCAAGTTGAGTGAGCCTCTGGTCTGCTGGAAGTTCACCAACGCCTTTTAGTTACTAATACCCCATAAAATTCCTGCAATTTATTGGACACTGTGTAGTCAATATAGACAGGTGTGATGAGGCCACCCCAACAGCACAAGCATTAACTATCCTCCCAAGTAGATGACTACTAGAACATTTTAATAAAACTAACTAGTCTAGTACTTATATATGTACACTCTTGCATTTATTATGTAACATTCCATGCATTTCTTTCATAATTTTTAAATCCTTTTTTTTAAAAAAAGTTCTGGTCAACATAAAACTTGATCCAGAACAAATAAATGTAATATAATTCTATCAAAAATTTTACACTCTTGAGTTAGTTGAGTGTATTATAATATTGGTTAAATATTATTAGTCTGCTTAAATATCTGTGGGTGTATCCATAACTATCACACCACATTACATATCATAACCCTAGACATTTTACATAGCTACATTCATTAAGAAAAAAAATTGAGTGTGAGGTCGTAGTGGTAGCAAGAAAGGCCTTCTGACAATTCACAACTACATTTTATCTCAGGAGCCTTCACAGCTGGCCTCATACATTACATTTAGTAATATCACCATCATACAATACCATCAAACCCACTACAGAGAGAAAGTACTGCTTCTTTTGCCCGGGAGTCAGAATAAGTTACAAATTGGATGGCAGGGTCCATATACAGTTTTAGAGAAGGTGTCTAGAACAAATTATAAGATAGATAAGAAGGGGAAAGAAAAAATCTATCATGTGAATCTCCTGAAGAAATATTTGGAAAGAGAACATCAAGAAGAGACACACTTGTTGACCTTGTCCATCGCCATGGAGATGAAAAAGGAACCACTTTCATCATTTGAATATCCATTACACCCCTGTGAGACAGCAGCACAGGTGAAAATCAGTACACATTTAACGAAAACTCAGAAAGAGAGAGTGCAACAGGTTCTAAATAATCATGCAGAGGTGTTAACAGGCCGACCAGGGCATACAAACCTATTGGAATGTGATATGAAACTGATAGACCCCACACCTGTCTGTATGAAACCATATTCGATTCCGTTTGCTAAGGACAAAGCTTTGAAGGAAGAGATAGACTATCTATTGAAGGAAGGAATTATTTCACACAGTGAATCTTCGTATAGTTCCGGTGTTGTACTCTTAAGGAAGCCCTCTGGAGAACATAGACTCTGTATAGATTACAGGAGACTGAATGCTATTACAGAAGGACAGGTGGATCCATTGCCGGATACAAATCAGCTGTTTGCCAGACTAAATAAAGCTAAATATTTCTCAAAAGTGGATCTGAGTAAAGGATACTACCAGATTCCAGTAAAGCCTGAGGTTAGACCATACCTAGCTTTTAGTACCTCAGAAGGACACTATGAGTTTAATAGATTGCCATTTGGATTGAAGAATGCGCCTAGTGTCTTCTCTAGAATGATGAGAAAATTGTTGGATGTAAACATTTCGGAGGAACGTAATGAATCCCTGAGTTGCCTCTTTGATTGAGGATATTCCGAATGTTTCATACAGGAAAATAAGAAGATTATGGGATCCCCTACGAAAACTCTGCTATCACCAGGTATATGTTATCTCCTCATAACGTACATTTTGAGGGAAATATAATGTTCTCTGGACATGTCATTGCGCAGACTCAGAGAAGAGAAATGGTGAATACGGGTTGCGAAGCAGCATTAAGACAAGCATTCACACTTGCGGCTGTTCAGTAACATAACCGAAATATATTATTGGTTGTAGAAGTCTGAGGCAGATTTCATGAGTAGTGCCTACTCTGAATGGACCCAACTACATAAAACCACGATAGCACCACAGCAGAGTAAAGTCAAGTTGACTTACATTTATCTATGTGTATATAGAATAAAGGACTGACATGGGATGTCTGTTTTAAGAGGGGAGGTGTCGTGAAATATTCTAATCCACATATATAAATTAAAAGGTAAATGTAAAGCCTAACAAATAAATTCTATAAAAGGAAGAAGAATGGTAAAGAACAGTGCTGTCACAATGACTGTACTCGAAATCCCCCTTGTTTTCTGCTTCGTCTGCAAATTGTAACGCTTTCACGTTGATAGTAAAAGCCTACTATATTATTACCCGCTTTCTTCAATGAAACGTGTACTAAACTTGAGATACGCAAGCTGAACAATGACCTAAATTTAATATTTCATTCATCCCATACACAGCGTAACTAAAAGACAGATAAAGCAGGATAGAGAGAAGGGAGAGGCAGAAAGCCGAACACGTGCAACACTAAACACGCGTCGCGCGATACACAATTGCTGCCATCACGCGTGTAAGGCCACATGCACTAATTTTTTTTCAGACGGACAGTGATAAAAACACTAACCTTCCCCAGAGTTAGGTTTTAAAATCTTGAAAAACGCTTATTAGAAAAGATAACATTAGATGGGTTTACGTTTGAAAACATTACAGTACCCAGACAGCACATCTTCGAAACAGGAGGTAGAAGAAATTGCATATTTTGAACGCAGCCACGTAGCTCTTTTAAATTTGTATATTTGGGTTCCTTAGGGCTTGCTGACAAAGAATATGTAAAACGTTACGCAAATAGTCTAGGAATGAATAAATTATAACCAAAATAAAATAGTGGGGATGCCTGACAGCATGAAATCATTTCTGCTCATAAAATTTTTTTATAACGTGTTTGAAAAAAACCTTACGTACGGAAATAGCCTACCATGTTAACTCCTAATTGATTGGAGCGCAACAAATATAAGACTAAACACGATTGGTCGGACTATAAATACTATCTTTCGTTGTCAGGGGAAACGGGAGTAGGAGTATTTTTTGAAAAGATGTGTGGACAGGGTTTCATTGGTTAGAGCTGCGAATATACACAATTCAGAGCGTTAGTTCGAGACCACTAGTTCAAATAAGCTTGATGAAGCAACAGTGCGTTGAAGCCAGCTCATATTTTTGCTAAATAAAAGCCTGGAACATAAGCAGATGGGAATTTGTGCCAGTATTTGTGCCAGAATTCATTGCTAGTCAACGTATCTGTGTATTTCCATGAATTGTGGTAGGTTTGAAATATTCAATATCTTTTAATGAAAATTGAATGTAAATTGTTAATTTATGCCTGTATATATGTGTAGTTCAGTAGCGAACATGAGGAAAAGCCTATAATGCTCCAGCCTGAACAGAAGGTGTCGGAGGAAAGTAAAACGGCATGGAATGGCCAAACAGTACACTGACACCTAGATGATTGACTAGAAAGAAATAATGCTGGAAGTGCAGAGGCGTAGTAACCATTAAGGAGGTTAATACTGGTATAAAGTATTTCAGATGAAGCTGACAGTTGGCCTAACGCTCTGAACTCAATGTTTGTGGTGTATTGTGCTCAGTGTAAAAAGAGAGTATAAATTAGTTATGACGTAGAAGGTACATCCTTCTTGTTTTCAGGGACTGTGGTCTTGACGTTATTGAGCAGCACCTGGTCAGAGCTTTGCTGAATCCAGAGTCGGACAGCATACTCCTTGGTCCATTTAGCTATCAGTGAGGTGTCTCCAGAGCCCAGGGGAGAAATCGAGCAGAGGAGTCTTTTCCTGCCGCCATCACGCAAGATAAGCTGATGTGGCCAGCTGAGCTCAACATTATGTACCCCCATCTTAAAATAACATTGTAAAAATAACATTAAGAGGGGAATTAAATTGTTTTAATATCAGGAACTGAGAACATCTCCAATACTAGTTCCAATAAAGACAAACTATTGAAGTCATGATGACAAATACCAACAGAGCTTGAACAAAACAAAACCAGTATTACCTCATATTACTACTACACAACTAACACACATAGGATACTATTAAAAATAGATGTCACTACAAGATTCATATTAATAAATTCTGTACATATAACTTGTAATTAAAATTGATTGTGATTCCTGGTTCCTTTGTATTTGAATCAGGACACATATTCATTCATGACAGCAATGAATACATATTGTTATTTGAAAAGTTATCAGTGACTCCTTTAAGATATCCTTGTAGAGTGTTTTATGTATGTGAGTGTCACAGTGTTGTCAAGTGTAGTGGAATAAATTAAATTGTTTATCTGTCTGTTGTTGTTTTGACTTACACTTCATCATACACATACCCTAGACACATAACGTAGTCATCACACTACTCCAGAATAATTCTGACTGAGGTATACATATGTGGCAGCAAGTAAGGTTATATATAATACACTACTCTTATTAGATATATATATACCTTCACAGCTGATCTCAGTCAGTACACTAAGTCCCCTATAAATATTTATAACATCCCACTTTACCACAGTTTTGTATGTGTATTTGTGCAGCATGTCTCGTATTTTGGATGTTAGATTCTTCCATGTGTCGCTGTATGTGTGATTAGGGTGTGAGGGAAAGGTTATGCCATAAATTTTGATGTTGTTTGTTGGTGTTAGCCCAAAGGGAAAATCTGCTTTGTTTTTCCATTTGCCTTTGCCCATTATTGTTGATTTTTGAACATTTACTTTTGCTCCGCTACCTTTGCTAAAGTCTGTGAATGTGTTGATTATAATTTCTATAGACTTTTCGTTTGGTGGGAAAAAGATAGTGTCGTCTGCATAGGCGATCAACGTTTGTTCACCTTTCCTTTGTACTTGTATGAAAGTGCCCTTAATAGAGCTGTTTTTTTCTAATGTTCTCTAGTAGTGGTTCTAGTGCATAAAACATACAGTAAAGGAGAGAGAGGGCATCCCTGCCTGACAGATCTTATTAGCCTGAAGGTGTTAGTTAATGTATAATTTACTAACACTTTGCTCTCAGGCTTCATGTACAGAATATTAATCCATTGTCTAAAGTGTTCACCTATGTTGCAATGTAGTAATGTTTTGGGGAGGTGTGAGTGTGATATTCTGTCAAAGGCTTTCTCTTGGTCAAGGGAAAGAATTGAAGACTGACAATTCTTCTGGTGTGTGTAAGTAATTATGTCTCTTATGAAATGTGTGTGTTGATGGATGTTTCTGTGCTGGGCGCTACACTGTTGGTCTTCGTGTATGAGGGTCGCCGTGAATGGTTTTAGTTTGTTTGTTAGAGCTTTTGTTAAAATTTTATAATCTACGTTTAAGAGTGATATTGGTCTGTAGTTTTTAAGGAGTGTTTTGTCGGAGTTTGGTTTTGGTATTAGAGTGATGTAAGACATGTTTAGGCCTGGTGGGAGTTCCTTATTCTCAAAGGCATTTTTGTATACTTGTAGTAAAAGAGGCCCTAAGGCAGGAAAGAAGTGTTGGTAAAATTCTGCCGTGAGTCCATCTGGTCCTGGTGATTTGTCTTTTTGCATTGCATTTACTGCAAGTGTTATGTCTGTTAGTGCCAGCTCAGTGTCTAGTATTTGTTTGTCTGCGTCAGATATATATATGGTTGAACATTTTCTTCTGTGTACAAGTTCCTGTAGTAAATTTCGAAAGCCTGCACTAAGTGTTATGTTTCTGTCTGTGTGGCCCCTTCTAAATCCACTATTTGACCTATTTGTCTGCAGCGTTGTATATTTTGTTCTATTGCCATGTGTTGTTTGCTGGGAGTCTCTTGTGTGATTGTGTTGAGTTTTGTCCGTAATAGGGCTCCTTGAAACCTGTGGTGTTTGTGTATTGTTCTAGTTCATTTTGTAGCGTGAGAATGCAGGAAGAGTTTTTGTCTGTTTATTTTGTTAGTTGTCTAGCTTCTCTATCAATGTCTCTTGTTGTATGCGGTGTCTGTGTATGATGGATGACATTAGATGTGTTCGTTTGCGTATAGCACTTTAAGTGTTTCCGAGTGTTCTTGAATATTTTCTATTGGTATGTTGCTTGTGTATGTAAGAATTAGTTTGGTCATGTGCTCTACGTATGTTTTGTTTTAGAGCAAAGTGTTGAATTTCCAATTGAAAGTTTGGAATGCGTGCTTGCTTGTGTAGTCTTAAAGGCTGCGAGTACTGCTTTGTGATCTGTGAACTTGAGAGCTTCTGGCAAGTGTTTTGCTTGAATTATGTGGTGTGTTGACGGCACGTAGATTCTGTCTAATCGTGCAGCTCTGTTGTGTGCTGTGTGTGCAAGCGTTGTTTCAATACTATGGGTGTGTGTGTGTCTGTAGGCATCTAATAAACTGTGCGTATCCATTATGGTTTGTATTATGTCTAGTTGGTGTGCGTCTTCTCTGTTTGCTCTCCTTATCTGTGTTCTAACTACTCCACCAACCACGTCCATATCTGTCAAAACACAGTTAAAATCGCCTCCTAATATAATATTATGTCCTCTGTATGACTGAGTGAGCAAGTTGTCTAAGTTTTCGTAAAATTGTGGTTGGCGATTGTAGTTTGCTTTAGCGTGCATATTCACTACCGTGTATGTGTGTGTGTTGTTACCTACTTGAGCGATGGTTATCTTGCCCTCGCTATCCCGGTTTATTCTAAGTATTTTCCATCTGTCTGATGTTTGTAGTGTAGCTGTTTCTGAACCTGTGTTGTTTTTGGCTAAACTAAAACAGGAATGTTGTAGTCCTAACTGGGTTGTGATTTGTAATGCGTGTCCGTCTGTGTGTATGTTTGTTTCCTGCAAAAGTATAAAGTCTGGCTTGTATTTATGTATAAGTGATATGATGTGATATAGTTTTGAGCGAAGGTCGCTAACATTTACACTAATTATCAAACGTGTATCTGTCATTTTACACGTCGAATATGGAATGAATAAAAAAAGATATGTTTGTAATGACATTATGGGATACATTACATACCATTGTCAAATTGGCCCTATGTCTTTCTTGGTTGTTGTACCAAATATTTTCACCGTCTTGTAGGTCTATTATGAGTCTGGTAGTTGAATTATATGGTCCTAAGTTGGGGAGGTTTTCTGACTTGGATCTGCTGGGTTGGGTTGGGCTACGGAGACTGGAATAGCGGTTTCTTGTGTTGATCTACACTGTCTAACAAAAAAAAACCTGTCACATCTTGTATTTTGTTCTCAATAAATGGGCATCGAGAAATTGAACAAGCAAACATGGCAGCTCGATAAGGGATTTACGTCCTGAAAGAAATTACGCTACAAAACACAAATGTAGTAATGGAGTTTCACGTGGTCGTACCTTAAAGAAGCGTGGTGACCAAAACAAAAGTCACAAACTCAGTAACAAATGTGACCACCATGGACTTGCACCACTATACAGCAGCGGCGTCTCATGGAGAGTTTCAAACGTCTGATCTGGTCTTCTGGGATGTTGTTCCATGCCTCAGTAAGTGCTGCATACAACTGGTCCAATGTTTCTGGCTGATAATGGAGGGTGGACACCCTTCTGTCCACATGATCCCGGAGATGTTCAACGGGATTTAAGTCAAAGGACAGAGCTGGCCAAGGGTCTACGATGTTCACGTTAGCTACATTCAGGTAGTCTAGGGCTGCTACTGTTCTGTGCGCCGAGGCGTTGTCCTGCATGTAAATTAGGCCCGGTTCACGTTGATGAAGACACGGAAGAGCGTGCGGCTGCAGTACGTCACGTACGTAGCGATTGACGGTGAGGATTCCTTCAATTCTGACAAGATCGGTTCTGTGCTCAGCGGTAATACCCCCCACCCCCCCCCCCCCCCCCCTAACCATAAGGCTTCCTCTGCCGAAACTGGCTGCCTCCTGAATGCAGTAAGAAGAATATCTTTCACCCCTCCTGTGATATACCCGGACCCTGCTATCCTGCCGTTTAATTAAGAAGAAACCTTCATTCATCAGATCATACGACAGCACGCCACAGATTGTTAGTCCGTCTGAGGTGCTGTCTGGCCCATTGGTATCTTGCTGCGATGTGTCACGAAAGGAGGCGCGACTGTTACACTGTTCTGTAAACACGTATGTTTGCTCCTCAAAGGCATCTGAAGACCGTCAAGTTACTGATAGTCCTGAAGCCTAGCCTAGGAACGTACATGCTGTTACCTGAGCATGTTGAAAGTGGTTGCGCAGATGTACCGTCCGTATGTAACTGTCTGCAGCCATTGTTGTTACCCTTGGTCTACCGCTTCTGGACCTGTCTTGAGTTGTGACTGTGGTGTGCTATCGTGTATGCAAGTTCCTTTTTGTGTCTCGGCATACACCGAAGCAGCGGAGAGCGTCACAAACGAATGATCCCGCAACCAGTTGTCCCATGGCTTGGTTATGCTGTACTTCAGACAATCGTGGCATGGTGAAATTTAGGTACAATCAACACTAAATGATGTTTTCTGGCAAGGGCAATCGCCAAAGCAGAGGAATCAGCAGTTAAAACTCACACATTACCTTCGTGGGGCTCGTGGTACTCGAAAAACAAATATTGCACGTGTCGCACGTGCTGCACGCACCGGTTGTTATCACGGCTTGTACTCAGTACACTAATTGCTCGTACTTCCTGGCAACCTGCGCATGCGTATTTTACCATCTTTTATGCAATGACCGCGAAATTTTGTCAATTCAATACCTGACAGGTTTCTTTTGTTAGTGGGTTAGCCACTTTGCGCTGAGATCTTTTCCTGTTTTTCTCGAACAGCGGTTGGCCCAGTGAGGGTCCTCACCACAGTGAGGGCACACTGTACGCCTTCCCGGCACTATTACCAAAACTTTGTGTTTTGGTGCATTCATCTCTTCGAAACATAGTTCCACGTAATGTGGGATATCTATCGATGTCAGACAGAGCACACCCCATTTATCCAGAGCATTTCAAATCTTGTAGACCTCGGCTTCTTGGTCGCCCATAATTGATGCTGCCAAGGCTTTCACGGTCTTTTCTTTCATTGTTGGCGGAAGCCAACTGAGGGTGACTTTTGAGCGTTCTTTTTCAATGTGCCCAATATGCAGGGTTAGTTCGGGGTTGGAAAGTTGTATTTTCCTTCCGTGTAGTTTCTCAAAGAAACGTCCGTGGACATGCGATGTCAGATTGAAATACCAGTGGACAGGAATCTCAAATCTGTAGACAGAAGAGACGCCATCGCTCGGTATTCCACCAGGGCCCACTAGCGCTAGTATGAGGAAAGATGGCGACGCCTGTGCCGCGGCCTGAAGGTCGGTTATTGACAACAGCAGGGCGCCAGATTTATGGAGGCATCCTCCCTCTAGTGAGTCCATTTCCAGATCTAAAACTGTAGTTGCTTTTTTCGCTTCCATCTCAAAAAAGGTTTCAGTTTACACCGTGGTGTTAGAAGATGATAATCCTTTAGAACACAACGAATGAACAGTGTCTCTCCTGTGTCAGGTCAAAGCAAATATAGTAAGTGAACTATGTTCAAAACTTAATTCTGTGATCCAGCTTTGTGATAAAGACAAGTATTTGTTGCGCTCTGTTTCAGTTATAATAACTGTATTCAAAAGTACCCAGAAATAAGTCACTATCTGCATACATTAGAAAAGACCTTGGGATCTGGGTGTACATAGAAGTTTTACAGACACATTGTGAGTCACGAAGGTAGCAACGAAACGAGTGCCAACAACTTTTTTTATTATTTCATTACCCTTCTGGGGCTCAAAGTGCGGTCTATTGACTGTATTGTGTAAAATGTAATTGATCTCGGCCCTGGCTTAGATCTGCACCAACACAATTGATCTTAGCCGACGAGTGCCAACCACGCCAAATATCTTGTTTATACTTCGAGAGGTCAAGGGATTATCATTAAAACTGTAAGCTGAAAGATTAGTTCTAATATTAAAACTTAAGACTGGCTAACAAAATGTAACTAGCTAAAATTGTTATTTCTATTTTTATTTAAACAAAATATCAAAACATTTTTACTCTTAAGTAGTACATAATATTTATATTTTCTTTAAAAGTTTTAAATCACTACAAAAGCAGTAACACCTTTTTACAACCTTTACAATATAAATATAATAACATTTTTCTTTACATTTAATTCCCTTAGTTAATTAACAAATTTATTTTTTTACTCCCTTGACAATACTAACGTGCTTAAAGTCTTTGTTATCTCCCATAATGCCGCGTTTTAACACTGTCAGAGGCATCACTTGTCTATTAGCATCATCATCACCAGCTGCCATATTTCCACGAAGGTCAGCAGCAAGGGATTTATAGAAACACGGGATTTATTCCTTTTTTCATCACTCAGACCAGACGCCAGAGAGTAGATAGAAAGATTTTGCTAGGAAGTGATTAACTCTTTAAGTGTAGAATCTGTCACTGGATTGAGAAGATACCCTTGTCCAGCCTATCTTTACGACTGTAATTTTTTTAACAGACCATTCTACGCTCCATACATTTAACATATATGTTTAACTAAAAACTCACACACACACACACACACACAACACACAGTCATGTGACAACAAGACACACAAACGTGAAAACTATGGTAAATGGAGTATGGGTTTTGGGCTGAGCTGACCAACACAAGTAATTAAGTTTTGTTAAGTTTATTATCATATAAACTGTTCCCACCATCCAACATCTATAAATCATCATCTCATCTCAACCCATAACCCGTCATGGGTCGTAGGGGTGCCATGGTGGAAGCATCAGCAGACAGGGTCCTCCACTGCTCTCTATCCCCAATTACAATTGGAAAAACCGTGTCATGCCCCTTTGATGTTATGAGATTTTCTTTGTTCCCGCAGACTGTTCCCTGTAACCTCGAAAGGGAAAGGTACAGCCCAAACCAGCAATTCGAACACTAGGGTTCTTGATAGCCTGAATAGGTGACATAAATTTGTTTTGTGCTCTTTATAGCAAATGCGCAAAATTCTTCTATAACATTATGCTCGAAAGCCTGAATCCTTCGCTCCGTATCTGCAGTGAGTGTCCAGCCCTCACACCCATAAAAAAATAATAACAGTGATTTGTTATTTGTGAAAACTGATGTTAAGAAAAGAAAGTCATGGCAGTGAGCCATCTACTTGAGTTTCTTTATTTGATCTTATACTAAATATGGACCCGAGATATTTAAAAACTTCTTCTACGTTTCATTTCTTTTTTCTTATGGCTATTCACCACTCTGCTTTTTTCTATAAATTTCCATCCCTGTGTTACTTTCTCCAGTCATTCAATCTCTGATTCTTTCCAGCTATATCTTGCAAAACGTAACTTCAGGTCGGCCTCCAATATATGGGTTGATTTATAATCATAGCCTCCTGCCATGTTAAAGAGCACTGGTGACAGGATACATCCTGGCGAACTCCTACAGTTGTTTTGAAAAAATTCTCCAATGTCATTGCTTGCAAAAACCACTGCTTGCTCCAAGCTTCAATGATCTTGATTGGTTCAAAATTGAATTTTCTCAATGCCATAAACCTTCATGCCAGACCCGCTTTGATGAAGTGGCATGTTATGGAGATGGATATTAAGATTTGTTCACGTAAAGCCAGGTAGTTCATGTAGAAAAATATAAACCGCGATCAATGGTTCTGTAGTGTTCACAATGGATTATCCACACCCATCTATAAATCAATAAAATCATAGGTTACAGCATTTGAAAAGATACCCCCAATTATTGGCATCCTCTCTGTTGAGAAAAGTTCCCGCAGAAGTTAGTAACCTCAAAAGGTCAGAAGATTAACACTAGGGTATAGGAATAGACGATAAAGTAAAGAACCAAGTTCCTAGTTAATCTATCCTGTAAAAAAAAAATAACAGTATTAGTGAACAAGAAAAGAAAGAAATGAGTACAATGATTATACAAAATAAGAAATATTCATTCTTTTTTCTTTCACTCTGTCAAATCTGTGGCCACATTCAATCTCGCTTACCTACTACTCTTGAACGTAACTTCAGTGTATATTTAACATAGTCCAGTGTGGTGCTTCTCCAAGTGAGCTCCAGTTCCTCCAAGAATGATTGATTTTCCTAATGGGGAACGCCCGCTTTGATAGTGCTTATTGGATATGATAAAGTTCACGTCAGGTAGTTCATGTAGAAAAATATAAACCGCGATCAAGTGTTCACAATGGACAATACACAATACTCCCGATATTTAAAGGAAATGTCTGGTTGGTAAACTGTTAGAAACCAATAATGAGACTGCAGGTATCTCCTATCGGCTTTTCTATCTCTCTGGAGTTTGAGTGCCGATTATGGAACCAAGTATTCTTTCTGGATAAATCCACTTGAAAAGACAATAGCCAGTATTCGGAAACAATGTTATATATAGATATTTGGCCACAACGGGCTGATACTATTGGATGTAAAAAATCTGGTTATTTTTGCATGTCCAGTTGTAATTTATTCTCAATGTTTATGCGTTTGGACTCTCCCTCTCTCTCTCTCTGTGGATGAAACAAGAGGACCGAACAGGTCAAATTCTAAGACCCGATAATAATTAAGAATGTTACTGGAGCTATTCAGGCCGCTGGCAGGTTGGTTTGTGATCAGTACTAGATTTCGGAGAAAATAAAACATTTAATCACAATATCAATATTATATCCTATCACGCGCAAAATTAAGATCTCTTTTACACTCGGTCATTTAATTAAATTAAAAGCACACGTGTCTTAGCACATCTTATCACGCTTTGCTCGCCTGGTACGGGTTTGGGGTTTTAAAGGTATGTGCCTTTTTCCCCTCCCGCCCCGGTAAAACTGTCAGCGTACAATATCAGTGTTAATTTAATTTTATGACTACTTTACAAATATCGCTTGTCATTACTAGCTATTTGTTTCGTCACATGATATTACACTAGTCTCTTACACAATTACACATAATGGATTTAGGAGTAAAGTTATATTCCGTCAATAATCAGTTAAAACATCTCTTTCTGTATGAAAACGGGTGATTAAGTTTACTTAACACTGGAAAGATTTAGCTGTGCGCCATTTACTACGCTAGTCAAGTAACACATAGAAATAACAGTGAATTATAATGAGAAACTTAACACATTAAATCACTTAATTGCTAAGATATATATTACGGCATACAGAAAAATGAAACACTCTCCACGAAATCTAATAATCCACTTTTTGCAATGGCTGTAGAATAGCGAGCTAGATATTCCAAACATTTCCTGAAGCGACTGATACTGACTTTTGGAGTACGGATTATTTATACTGAAATGGCGTTATTTCGCTCACTGGTGCCAGAAATCGCGCCTTCGGCTGTATCAGGGCAAATCTACGGTTCGATCCCCGAATCAGAGATTTCCTTCTCGCCGATGCCGCCCAACAACATAGACGTTTGCTATCGAGCAGACCGTCTTTAATCTCGTCTCTCTCTGTAGATAATTACGTCCCCTGGGATCACGAACAAACGGATGTGGTCGGTAACCATGGTTATCGCCCCTTTTTGCATTCGCTTAAGTCCCCCTGAGAAATGTAACCATCAAAGGTACGTCTTTTGTCTTATCGCCCTTGATTCTTCAAACAAACAACCCGTTTTCTTTCTACGCGCGTTCTTGTCTGATCTGTCACTATTCAACGATTGCCTAATCGCTCGCGTGATAATTTAGATAAACGGCTCTTACTCGCTGGCTGTTACCTGTCCGGTCGTGGACTAGCTAATAGGTCTGTTTGTAAACATTCATTAGTGCCTGTAAGACAGAGAAGAAAAAAATAAGCGTGGCTTCACGACATGCGTTGCAAAACCCTACATGCTAATGAGGAAACGAGGTAGATGGATTTCTGAGGATCTATACTGTTCAAAAAAAGAAACGCATAGCTACTGAAGGCACATACATAGCCATAATTTTGACATTCAATAACTTTTTTTAATTTAATGAGTTAATTGTTCAAATTGCACACAAAAATACCTTAGGGTTCAACCAATCAATTGACAGTTGTTTTGCATCTGGGTCACGAGAGGTTTTTGGCGTACGGACTTTCCAGTTAGTATGGTGTGTGGCCTCCTCTTGCATCGATCAGCGACTGGCATCTCCTGGGCATGGATGCGATCAGACGTCTGATGTGGGCCTGTGGGATGGCTGCCTACTCTTCCTGGTGTGCCAGGAACAGATCACGACGATTGGCTGGAGCAACGTCTCGGCAACAAACACATCTATGCAGCTCATCTCACAAGTGCGCAATCGGACTCATGTCTGGAGACAGAGACGGCCAGGGAAGGGTGGGAATGTTGTTGGCAGTCAGGAACTGCGTGGTCAACCGTGCACAATGGGGTCTGGCGTTGTCCTGTTGAAACACAGACCTTTGAGCAGCCAAAAGTGGAAGGACATGGGGTCGAAGAATTTCATTGACGTATCGTTGCGCATTCAAGCCTCCTTCAATGTGCACCAATTGACTCCTTCAGTTGTAACTGATCATTCCCCACACGATTGCACCTCCACCACCGTGCGGCGGAGCTTCAATAACGCAATTTTGGGCAAAACGTTCATTTCGCCTACGGTAGACCCTACGCCGTCTATCATGACGCTGCAAAAAAAAGAAAGATTTGTCACTAAACCAGACACGTCTCCATTGATTGTCAGCTGCCCAGAGGCGATGCTGGTTGGCCCAAAGAAGTCGATTTTGGCGATGGAGGCGCGCAAGGATAGGTCCTCGGTGAGGTCGTTGTGCCCAAAGTCCAGCGTCATGCAGTCTATTCCGGACAGTTTGATCAGACACATGACGTCCTGCAGGCAATGACTGGGCAGTTGAGGAAGCTGTTGTAAACCTGTCTCTGAGGTGACGAAGCCGAATAAAGCGATCCTCCGCTGTTGTTGTCACTCTGGGTCGTCCACTGCGATGCCGGTCTTCAACTGAGCCAGTGGCTTGGAACTGGTGCCAAAGTCGACTGATGGTACTCTGATGCACGTTTAGATGTCTGGCAACCTGACTTTGACTTTCGCCTGCATGCAGTCGGCCAATAGCAATGTTCCTTACATTTATCGATAGAGACGCCATAAATGTCTGCTTGAAAATGAACTGAATTTTTTTGTATGTAGCGTTATCCTTTTATAGGGTTTCAGTTGCGTTGTCAGTGAATAGTGTTCACCCCAAATTTTGTTGCTTTCACGTGCGCGCAACATGAGCTGTGGTCAAAAATTGCGTCATAAACACTATTGACCACTGCGTTGTAACGATTACAAAAACGAACGCAATTCAGGTCAACACGTGCACTTGACACTGTAAAGAACATTTGAGGCTGGTTTTTATATACCCTAGCACCAAACTTTACTTACAGACTCATAAAAACGCGCCCTCGGATAGCTAAGCGTTTCTTTTTTTTTTTTGAACAGTATATTTACGTTTTCCACGTCACAGTTATTTATTATAGAGTCACCTAAATCGATTTCTTTTCTAAATCCATCGCTATTTTCCCGAGTCACCAAAATTCATAGCTTTTTTTATCACCTTAATCAACCCCCAACCCATTTTTCTAAATCTAATGCCTTTTTTTTTTTTGGAGTCACCTACAGGAATCCAATTTTCTAAATCCATCGCCTTTTCAACTAGTCACCGAAGTTCGTCTCTGTTTCTTAATACGAGGTACATTGCTTTTTCCTGGGTCTCCTAGATCCATTACTTTTATAAATCCATTGCTTTTCTAAATCATCGTTTTTTTCTCAGAGTATCCTGTCCATTGCTTTTTCCTGGAATCAGCTAAATTCACCCCTGTTTCTAAATCCGTCAGTCATTTCCTGGTCATCTTAATCCAACGCTTTCTTTTCGAGTCATCTAAATCAACCCGTTTTTCCAAATCCATCGCATTTTTCCCTGAGCCACCTAAATTCATCCCTGTTTCCCAGAGTCTCCTAAATCCATTGCTTTTTATGGAGTCACCTAAATCCATTGTTTTTC
This sequence comes from Oreohelix idahoensis, assembly GCA_024509875.1. Taxonomy (NCBI): domain Eukaryota; kingdom Metazoa; phylum Mollusca; class Gastropoda; order Stylommatophora; family Oreohelicidae; genus Oreohelix; species Oreohelix idahoensis. The sequence goes on from JAMPIV010009022.1 coordinate 342,781, forward strand.
TAAATCTGTCGCTTTTTCCTCGAGTCTCTTAAATCTATTACTTTTTATCGAGTCTCCTAAATCCATTACTTTTTATCGAGTCACCTAAATCCATCGTTTTTCTAAATCCATCGCTTTTTCCTCGAGTCTCCTAAATCCATTACTTTTTATCGAGTCAGCTAAATCCATTGCTTTTCTAAATCCATCGTTTTTTCATCGAGTCTCCTAAATCCATTACTTTTTATCGAGTCGCCTAAATCCATGGCTTTTCTAAATCCATCTATTTGTCTCAGAGTCACCTAAATCCATTTCGGTTTCTAAATCCATCGCGTATTTCCTAGTCGCCTAAATCCATCGCTTATTTCCTAGTCGCCTAAATCCATCGCGTATTTCCTAGTCGCCTAAATCCATCGCGTATTTCCTAGTCGCCTAAATCCATCGCTTTGTTTTTCAAGTCACTTGAATTGCTCACTTTTTCCGAGTTACAACTCCGTTTACATGAGGCTGACAACCTCATTATGTGAAACAAATTGCCACGCAAACCACCACTACAAGAGCATATGAACGCTTGGCCCAGGCTTCCCGCCAAAGGACCAGCTGATGTGGCGGCTCCATCCTATATATAAAATCCCAGCTTTTTCTGTCAGTGCGTAACGCTAAGGGATGCAACTGTGGTTGAAAGTTAGACATTAATTGTATTGTTTCCCTTATATGTACTCTCCCGAAAATAGAAACACTTACCAAAGAAGAATGCGCAACTGACGGTGTGCATGAACAGTTTTATTATACTGTATGGACAGAAGTCAACAACACAACTGATAAACAGTACATGAACTGGAGACAGGAAGATGCGGAGGTCCATGTTTTAAGTTGTACCAGATTAAAACAACAGAAAATCAAGATGCTCTTCTGTCATGTTCAGCTAAAACACCCTTTCATTTTTTTTCTTTTTCTTGATGTTCAGTTATAATCGACAGTTTTGAATTCGCCCATTCGAACTTCCTCCGTGTAGATTTTGATAGTCTGTGATGAGGCAGACATGGTTAATGTCACATACATTTTTAAAGAATTGGCAAAGCGATATAACGTCGCAATGTAACATCAGATGTAACACAAATATTTAAAAAAAAAATACTTTTGAATAAGTAAAATTGCCGTTAGGTATTGGTGCTTTTGAATGTAATTCCCGTCTTATGACGAACTTTTACATAAGTACTCCATACGAAGCGCAGAAGAAAACAATGAAATTATAACTCACGTTATATTTGTACGTAAACAGTTTTTACTGTTATTTTCTTAATACTTTTTAAAAAATACATGCAGAATTCTTTTGGAATTAAATTGCTGTACTTCGACTGTCACATTCAAAAGTTCCCGACCAATTTAAAAACTTTCATGGAAAAATCAGCATTGAAATTCTGAAATTATGCATTTTCCCTAAGGATATAAAATTGCGATAAAACCTTTGCACATATTTTTATATGGTAGTTATGAGAAACAAAAAAACGTGTTTGATCTATTGGGTTATGAGATTGGTTTTAGACAAATGGGAATTGAGAAATGCCAATGTCGAAAATTCTAATTGCCATAGATGAAAGAGATGTTCCAGATACAAGAGCAAATATACAACGCTTAAAAAATATCATTCAACAACTTAAATAAATCCCTGTGTAGCAGAAAAAAAAAATTAAGCTTTGAATTAGGAACACAAGTCCCCGAACGTTATTTATAAATGATATTCCTTTATGAAAGCGGAAGCTAAACATTCCATAAAAGGTAGTGAAAGGACAAGATAACAAATTGATTTATGATCTGTGGTACAGTGTTTCTCAAACTTACAAAATCCGCTTAACTGTTAAGAGAATTTAGTTTAATTGAGTACGGAACTTCAGCGAAGGTGAAATGTGGGTAGTTTTAATAATACTTCTTTTATCTACAGTAATACATATATCGTATTATTATATTTGCTTATATGTTAACCATGTCAAAGAAATGTCAGCGGTGTAGGTTATTCACTTAAAACTGAATAGTGATGTGCGGGCACTATAACACTGAATTATAAGAGATAGTACCTTATTACTGTCTGAGAGTAGAAACTTCTAATGGTTGTGTGGAAATTTTATATGCCTACTTGTGTAGTTAGACACCAGTTTATAACTTTCACAGAAAGCAGTCACCAGCCATAGATAACATTATATCTTAGGTTTCAGTCACAACTGTATTATTATAGCAAAAACCTTGCATTTTCCACGTATTAAATTTTGGGAGGTTATTACTTTTTCCCGTTTTGTGTATCGACCCCAAGGGGCGCATACCATTTATTATGTAATGGCAAATGCTGTATTTTTATGTAAATTCACTTAATGTTGTAAGATGAATAGCATATCCACTCAGCTGGAACTACAGGGTTAGGTTTCCTGTGTGTTGAGTTGGAAGAAGACGGAGTAGATTTTGCTGACAGATACAAGTGTGTACAAAATATATTAGCCTATGCAGGCGCATGCTGATAATTAATAGAGTGGAAGTAACAGGAGGGCGACTCACACGGATAAAGACAGCCGAGACTATCATAGCAATGACAACCATAATTATAGATCCCATAGTGGAGCATAACTGTTTATTATAACGTTATTGTAATTGTATTGTTTGCTTGATGTAAAAGTCGTTTCTTTTGGGTCTCAGTTTCAGGGCACCGCATTGCTATAGCAGGATTCCAGTCAGGCGAAGAACGTCACATTCTCTTCGATCTCGCGGTTTCTGAAAGCAATTAGCACCACGAGTTGTCACCCCTACCTGAAATACAACCCTTTGTCAACGCCCATCCCTCTAATGGGAAATAAGCTCACGCAGTGTTTAAAGAGCCAAAGCAAAATCTGAAATTGAATTTGGCAGTAGTGGTTTCCTACTCGCCTCTTGATCACCAGTCAGAGCATTGCGGCTTCTAACATATCTATCAGACCAGCGTCTTCAGCAGAATTTAAAAATCACCAGGCTTTTTGTGCTTAAACTCAGTCACAAATAATAGTTCAAGCCAGCCCAACCGGATTTAACACCACGTACGCATGCCTAATTTCACGCTCCGGGATAATAGCGCAATGGATTATTTGTCCTAAAGTTACCTCGCCTTGTGTGTGTGTTTCTGGTCATTTAAAACCCCGGACGTATTAGCGGCCAGTCGGATATAGACAGAGTATCTTCAACCTATCTCGTTATTAGGGTGTAACTACCAGTGCATGGAAAGTGCCTACATTGTATTTATTAGGGAAAATTCATCACCTAAAGGATATATACATAAAGACACTAACTGGAGTATTGATTGTGGTTCCCCAAAAGCGGAAGGACTGAGAGCTGTGTTTATTTATTTCTCAGGTGTTTTACAGCGGGCTTTGGGTGTTGGTGAATTGTTGTTTTTTTTTTGTGTCCATTGGTGTTTAATTGGATTTGTAAACTTGATGTGATTATTGATGTTTCTTATGTTGTTGTGCTGATATACATTATTTTCGTATATCTTTTCTTCTTCAAGAACACTTTAATAAATTTTACGCATTTATTAACACGCTGTTTACGACCCTTTCATCCATACTTAATATTACAAGCTCTTACTAAAGTCTCTATTTTTGACAAGAGAAAAGAGAGAGAGAGCGGATGGTGCTTAGAATAATTAAGTGTGTTGAGACTTGGAGAGAGATAACTTTAATGAATCCTCTTCTAGGTTGGTCTCAAGCTCACCCTATTTACACAATATCGATGTGTAATCTATAAATTTTGTCAATTCACTATCATTGTTGATTTCACTACAATTGTCTAACTCGACAAATACTCTGCCACTTTAACTCAACCACGACAATATATATATATATATATATATATATATATATATATATATATATATATATATATATATATATATATATATATATATATATATATATATATATATATATATATATATGTGTGTGTGTGTGTGTTTATGGGTGGGTGTAAATAGAAGTTGCATAATATTCAATACTGATGTATAAATACTAATTAAAAACTATTAAAATAACGTAAGTAGTAGAAAAACAATCAATAAACATTCTGACATCACTGTTGTGCGTGCTTTCTAACCTGCCGTAGTGGTCCACGAATTGTGGCCACAGATGCAGAGTAATGGTAGCTTTTGAAAGATGGTGAGCCTTTACTCAAGAATTACTTATGGCAGTAGAAGAATTAGGATGAGAGTATTCCTGTCTAGGAAGCTCTGGAGGGTAAAGGAAGGTAACTGCAAAAAAAGCTGAGTTATCTCCGCTTCTGCAAGGTTTTAATCCTCGCCAAACTTCGCCAGGGTTATTATAAGACAACTAGCAATAACTCGTCAATAATGAAGGAAGTAAATCAAAAACTGTAATATATTTTTTAAATATTTTTAATTCAATATGAAAGTTCTTTGATGACTTCTTCTAGAGTCTCGCTTGCTCGTTGTGATTGACGCGATCGTCTCTTCCTCTTAGCATCTGCAGCTTGTTTTGCAGCCATCTTATCATTTTGATCCATAATAATTAGTCTGCAATACTTTAAATTAAAATTTCGTCTTGAAGAAACAATCAAAAACGTACATTTTAAGGTTATTTTTAACAAAATGATGAGTTAAATCAGTTTCCGGAATGAAATTGGGTTCTACACCGACTTTTCTTCTTGGAGTGTTACTATTTTCGGGAGAGTACATATAAGGGAAACAATACAATTAATGTCTAATTTTCAACCACAGTTGCATCACTTATATGTGACCGACGTACAAACGGCGAGAATTGTATATTTTGATAATGACAACTGTCTCTTTGCCCCAGCTCAAGAAAATTCAGCAATATATACTTATATGATGGTGAAGATGACATAAAGATGGAAGAACTGAGGGCAGCACTAGAGAAAATCAAGATGGGCAAAGCAGCAGGGCATGATGGTATAACACTAGAAATGGTTAAGTACATGGGAGCATCATGCGACCTATTACTCTTAAAGGTCCTACAGGCAGCATGGTGCAACAAGACCATACCAAAGGATTGGGAGATTGCCATCATAACACCAATTTTCAAAAAGGGTGACAATCGACAATGTGGAAACCATAGAGGCATATCCCTTCTCAGTGTCCCTGGTAAAATCTACTCTAGAATCCTAGAGCAGAGACTCCGACGCCTAGCTGAGCCACAATTGGATGAGGTCCAGTGCGGATTCCGAGCAAACCGAAGTACTCAAGACCTAATCTTCACACTCAGACAGCTGAGTGAAAAGGCCCTTGAGTATAAGAGTGAGATCCATCTTTGTTTCATAGATCTGGAAAAGGCGTTTGACAGGGTCCCCTGGAGCAAACTTTGGGACTGTTGGCAAGGAAGAATATTCCAGCACCTCTGATTCATGCTATACAGAGCTTCTACAAGTCTTGCAGAAATTATGTGAGGACAGCAAACCATAAGTCAGAAGAGTTCAGGACCACCACTGGTGTAAGACAAGGTGATATCCTATCACCTTACCTCTTCATACTCCTTATGGACGATGTCATCAAGGCATGTAAGGAGAGAACAAGAAAGTATTCAGTGGGGTACTGGAAGATGAGACAGGTCTATATTTCGGAGCTGGCATTTGCTGATGATGTTGCCCTGATTGCTAAATCAGAGGCACATCTCCAATCCAACCTGAAAGTCTGGAAGGAAGAGCTGGAGAAGAGAGGGATGGTCATAAGCAGCTCTAAAACAAAATCCATGGTGATATCACGAGAAGAAAGAAAACATCAGATTAAGTTGGGAGAACAGGTCCTGGAGCAGGTCGACCACTTTAAATATCTCGGAGCTATTATAGACCGAAAGGGAGGCATCAAAGAAGAGAAACCCACTCGAAAAGCAGCGGCTGGGAGACTTTTTCAGGCCATAAATCGTGGATTCCTCAGCAAGAAAGAGGTTGGTAAGAAAACGAAGATGGCTGTATACCGCTCCACCTATGTCCCAGTCTTGACATATGGATGCGAGTCGTGGGCAATGACTACAACCCACAAAAGCCAGATCCAAACCTCAGAAATGAGGTATCTGAGGAAAGTGGTTGAAGTAACAAGAAGAGACATGGTCCGCAACCAGACGATCCATCAAGGCCTAAAATCCCATCCGCTGCAGACCCAAATAGAACAGTCCCAACTAAGATGGTTTGGCCATGTCTGCAGAATGGAAGAAGATCGGCTACCACGACAAGCATCAGAAACAAAGGGCCAAGGATCCAGACCCCGAGGACGACCCAGAGTCCGCTGGGAGGACAACATTGGACAATCTCTGAAGGACCGAGGACTAGAATGGAACCAGGCCAGGAAGAAGACAGCCGATAGAATGGTCTGGCGCTCTCTCTTCCAAACCTCTACACCTCACGGTAGAAGGGGAACGACTAAGTAAGTAAGTAAGTAAGTTGTTTACAAGTCACCAAATATGGTATACCAGCTTCCTTCTATTATCGATCATGTTTATACTCACGACTTCGTAATTTATCCCAGTTTCCATCTTTCAAGATGGGTACTTCTCAGGCAAGTCTGTCCGGAAAGGATTATCTCATTATCAATGAACTATTAACAATGATAATATAATCGACTGTAAAGCAACCAACACCAACGCAGGATGACTACCAAGCTATGAACAGATCAGAACAAATTGTCATTCTGTGCCTCAGAACAGGACACAACCAACTCCGCAGCCACATGTATACAAAATTCAAGATTGGCAATTCAGCCATGTGTACATGTGGACAGGCACCCCAGACTGCGGAGCACGTATTTCAAGATTGCCCCGAATATGATATATTGAGGCAAACCCACTGGCCCAGAGAAACAACACTGGAAGCAAAACTATACGGACCTCTGTACGAACTATAAAAGACAGTGAAGTTTATACAAGAAACAACATTGCAGATATAGACAATATATTTCAAGCGAACGAAAGAAGAAGAAGAAATAATCGACTGTGGTCATCCCAAGGTTGTTTACTCACTAATCCGGTCGTTCCCCTGCACTATCCGGTCTGGTAGGAAAATGTGTTACACATTAGTAAACCACACTTCTCTCTACGGATCCCAGGTGTCATTATGGGTTCAAACGAAAGTGATTGATTACCCTAATCAGCGGAAGATGGTCGCTGGAGTCCTGCCATGACAAGAATTGAGGGAAGGGAGTGTAAACAATGATTAAGTACAGAAAATGAGACGTAGCACAATAATGTCGGCGATAAACATGAATTCCAGGAAAAGAGAACGGACAATTCTGTCACATAGTAGGGACTGTTTTTTTCATTGTACCAAATGCATTATTAAAAAAAAACACACAGAAAATAAATGTCCCATACATTCTTATTCAAAGAACAAAAGTAAATGGCCACTTTTCAGTAATCATTATCTCGTCACATCTTTCACAAACTGGTATTTTTGGGAACGGGAATATGAATCAAGTAATTAATTAAACACATGCACCTACCGCGGTGGTTTCTGCAGAAATTTTTTTACATGATGAGGTTTCCAGCCTCAAGCACACCTTTACATTAGTCGTCTGTTACGACATGCATTAGGGAGCTGATGTTTTCTTCTTTCTTTGTCTCCTCACAGACGCCGGGAATCTACACGGGGCAAGGAATTATAATTGCTGCTTTGATATTGTGTTTTAACACTGTCTTTAGTATTGTAATTTAACGTTTTGTTTTAGAATGTATTTTAACGCTTTGTTTAGTATTGTGATTTAACATTTTGTTTAGTTTTATTTGGTATTGTGATTTAACGTGTTGTTTAGTATTGTATTTTAACGTTTTGTTTAGTATTAAATTTTAACTTTTTGTTTAGTATTGTATTTTAAAACTTTCTTTTGTCTTAAGTTTTAGCTTTTTGTTTAATATTGTGATTTAAAGTTTAATTTTATTATGTGATTTAACTCTTTGTTGAGTAATTATTTAAAATGTGTTTAGTTTTATTTAGTGTTGTGATTAAACGTTTTGTTTAGTATTGTGACGTAACACTTTGTTTAGTATTGTGATTTAACATTTTATTCAGTCTGGTATTTTAACACTTTGTTTAGTTTTGTTTTAACCTTAACACTTAGTTATTCTGAAGTTTTAACGCTTTGTTTGGTATTGTAATTTAACATTTTGTTCAGTTTTGTTCAGTATTGTGGTTATTCGTATTGTTCAGTACGATGTTTTAACACTTTCTAAAGTAGTGTGATTTAACACTTTGTTCAATCTGGCGTTTTAACATTTTGTTTATTATTGTTATTTAACATTTTGTTTATCATGGTATTTTAATACTTTTTCCCCTTCAGTTTTCATTGTTCGTGTATTTCCAGGGTAAACGTAACAAGACAAACCAGGGAGCTATTTTAATTCGATCCACACTTCTTCAGAACATGACCTTTCAACTTTGCCAGCTATGTTACGTTCTGGCTGGATTGCTTGCATTTCAGAGCCCTGTTCGAGGTAGGTGATAACTTGTGGTATGGTTGTTGCATACATATTTTTGAATGCACAGATTACAAATGTACGATATGTCTTTAATATGGAAAATATATTGTTGTATTTAATTGGGTACGAAAATGCTTTCTTTTGTAAAGCCAGATAATCCATGTTTGATTCATACGTTTGATTATATGGATAATCTCCCTTGATATTGATCGGGCGTAAGAATACTTATATTTTGGCATTCATCATTTGTCATAGCCAGAAAATAGATTGATCGTTCTTAGAATGTTTATGGCCTGAATTCATATGTATTACATATTATTAGTGCAAGTAGATTCAGTCCTATATTGTATATTTTGTATGGGTAGGCAGGACTATATTCTTTATGCCGCTCTAGCGGAGGTATTGGTTGTCTTAACGAGTCGTGATGAGGTCCGATATTGCCGCCTACAATGGCTGGTCACGCATTTCCAGGGTTGGTCTTTTCTAGAGTGGAAAATGATTTATGAAGTGATTTCTTCAGTAGGAGATTGTGTTTCTACAAGATTATAGTGTTAGAGACTCTCCTCATGTACTGTATTATGTACTATTCGGACTCAAGGTAAATCCACTCCCTTTTGACGATCTCCTTATGGTTAGACCTAGATGAAGCAACGTATTTTCGTGCATCGTTGGTCGTTTAACTAGATATTGTTGTAGATGACAGGTTCCATCAGCGCTTATGTCTTCATGAAGTAACCTTCGGACAAAGGGACTGTATGGTTGTGGTGAAGTGGGATGTTATAAATATTTATAAGGGACTTAGTGTACTGACTGAGATCAGCTGTGAAGGTATATATATATCTAATAAGAGTAGTATATTATATATATAACCTTACTTGCTACCACATATCTATATATCTCAGTCAGAATTATTCTGGAATAGTGTGATGCTACGTTATGTGTCTAGGGTATGTGTATGGTGAAGTGTAAGTCACAACAACAGACAGATAAACAATTTAATTTAATCCACTACTCTTAACAACACTGTGACACTCACATACATATAACACTCTATGAGAATATCTTAAAGAAGTCACTAGTAACGTTTCAAATAACAATATGTATTCATTACTGGCATGAATGAATATGTGTCCTGATTCAACTACAAGGGAACCAGGAATCACAATCAATTTAAATTACAAGTTATGTACAGAATGTATTTAATATGAATATTGTAGTGACATATATTATTACAAATGTTCTATGTGTGTCAGTTGTGTAGTAGTAAAATGAGGTAATACTGGTTTTTGTTTTGTTCAAGCTCTGTTGGTATTTGTCATCATGACTTCAATAGTTTGTCTTTAGGGACTAGTATTTGAGATGTTCACAGATCCTGATTTTAAGACAAGTAAATTCCCCTTTGAATAGTATTTTTATAAAGTTATTTCAAGATGAGGGGACATAATGTTGAGCTCAGCTGGCCAACTCTGCTTATCTTGAGTGATGGCGGCAGGAAAGGACTCCTCTGCTCGGATTCTCCTCTGGGCTCAGGAGACACCTCACTGATAGCTAAAAAGACCAAGGAGTATGCTGTCCGACTCTGGATTCAGCAAATCTCTGACCAGGTGCTGCTCACTACCATCAAGACCACTGTCCCTGAAATCAAGAAGGATGTACCTTCTACTTCATAACTAATTTATATTTTCTTTTTACACTGATCACAATACATCACAAACATTGCGTTCAGAGCGTTAGGCCAACAGTCAGCTTCATCTGAAATACTTTATTCCAGTATTACCCTTCTTAATGGTTACTACGCCTCTGCACTTCCAGCATTATTTCTTTCTAGTCAATCATCCAGGTGTCAGTGTACTGTTGGGCCATTCCATGCCGTTTTACTTCTCTCCGACACCCTCTGTTCAGGCTGGAGCATTTTAGGCTTTACCTCACGTTTGCCACTGAACTACACATATATATATACAGGCATAAATCAACAATTCACATTCAATTTTCATTAAAAGATATTAAATGGTTCAAGCTTACCACAATTCATACGAATAAACACAGATACGTTGATTAGCAATGAATTCTGGCACAAACTGGCACAAATTCCTATCTGCTTATGTTCCAGGCTTTTATTTTACACAAATATGAGCTGGCTTCAACGCACTGATGCTTTATCAAGCTTCTTTCGAAAACAAGTGGTCA